>JANHAO010001546.1:0-32423 GCA_026873985.1 Saraca asoca
TCTTCATTGTTTCTGAATCAAAGATTCCTGAAAAATGAGTTCAACATATTAAAACACATAGTTAGTTTTAAAATTGCTTTTGTTACTGGTTTTTCAACATTCAAAACTAGTAATAATGGTATAACTTGGGCTAACATGTCGACTTAAATCACTTCATGACAAAATTTCAACATTCTTCCTTATGGTTGAAAAATTTGCATTATTTTGGTAACATATTCTAACTACATTTCCTATCTTATAATGATCTCACAAAGATTGTTAGTGATGATTAGATCTTTTGAGAACATCTTCAACTCTTAATAGTGGTAAAATCGAATAATTAATAATAACATTGTAAAAGATTTTCCAGGAAAGGTTAATCATAATCAACATTACTCTTAAAACATATTTTGCATTAAGCATTTTTCTGATCCAAAAATTCATCTGCAAATAGTAGAAAAGAAATTTATGTTGATAAACTTATTTATATATTTATTAAAATTAAAATAAAAGAGAATTCATGATTAAATAATATTGCTTATTGTTTAGGGAAAATATATTTTACTTACATGAGGTGTAACTCTATTTTCAATTCAATACATGTGATTTAAAGTACTGCAAAGAGGTAACACATGATTTGCATCGTTAGTACTTTATCTCATATGTTAATTTTCCATCTAAATTTAACAAATTTTGTCACATGTAAATCACATGCTCTTTAATTAATTCTAATTTGACCTTGATTGCATATCATCATTCTTAATTTCCTCTTCTAACAAAATTTGAAACCTCGCTATTAATACCATTGATAAACACAAGTTTCATTTATGAAATGATAAAAGAGAAAATTGGGAATGATGGGGGGCAATTAATGCTAAATTATGACTAATTAGGGAACAAATGACTAACATATGATAAAATCTATTAAATTTGAATGAAAAATTAATAAAAGTGGACAAAGTATTAACATACAAATCATAAATTGTCTCTTTACAATAATTTGAATCATGGATGTATAAATTATATGAAGAAATTTTTGGCAATGGGGAAGCATATGCATTGGTATAATTCAAAATCAAATAAGTAAAAAATCATAAGGCACAAATATTTAACGTGATTCAGCTTTTAGCCTATTCCACGGACGAAGACAAGATACAAATCCACTAAATTGACAAAAGAGAGAATACAAATGGTATGATAATTCTCAAACTTACATATTAAATACATCTAAAAATACCTTACAATATATATGCTTTTCACTCTTAATAATCACCAAAAGATTAAGAGCTAATTGTGGAATTTCAAGTAATTCCCATAGGAAATTACAAAATAAACTCTCATGTTCCTAACAAACCTTATATTACGCAAGCATTTATAAACCAAAATCATTTACTAAAGGATAAGTCCAACTTAATCACAATATTAAATAATAGAATAAATCTAATTTGATTAGAGCCCTTATTTAATCAAATTTTAAACTTAAATAAGATGAAAATATAATTAGGTATTTATTATATTTTATTAAAAATAAAATTTGGATTAAAATCTTAAGAAATTGAAATTGTGGTTATATCACCATTCGTGAGGTTAAAGAAGCTCTCATGAAGAAAAAAAGACACAGAGTGCCTATCACAATCATAAATGGTGGAATACCTATTGGAGAAATCCTCAAGTTAGGCCCAACATTGAAATACCACCCTTTAGGGCAAAGCCAATACCATTTCCTAATGCCCCTTTTAATCTGGCCAAAATATTTTGCCTTAATCCTAATATTATTATTGCTTATTATTATTCATATCTATCAACATCAAGCATCTGCAGTGGTCTGAACTGCAAGACCTTTAAGTAAAGCATCTTACCCTTTAACCTCATTTCAACTTTTATCCACTAACTCTTACCCTTTTTTTATATCTTTTTTTTTATGTTCCAGTCGTGACGGTGCCCATCAAGATCCAGTGTATTGCAAGAGAGAAAGATGCAGCAAAAATAATTGTTGATAAGCTAAAAAAAAAGGAAGCAAAAGAGACATTTCCTAATGAGAATGATGTACCAATCACTGTCCGTAAAAAGAAGTATCAATGCGAGATAGTGTCAGCATCAACCAACAGTCAAATGGCAAAAAAACTAGCAAAGAAAGTCAAGAAGATTGTAAAGCTTTCTATAAGGAAAATAACTCTGACCAAGCTCTATTCTTGAAGGATAAGTCTCTTCTTGACTCTCTAACTCAACCTTCCAATGCACTCACTTCTCTATCAGACAAAACCACCTCAAGTCCCAAAGATACTACTTAATCTAATGTAAATGTCTATTAATTCAAGTTTATTTCTTACTTTATATTTGTACTAATGTGTTCCTTCAATCTTATTTCCAGAAATTGCAACTTCTTGGTCAAAAATTCAAAACACCAACAAACATAGATTCAGTCAAAAAAGTTGATAATTAAGTGATGATCTCACTTAACCCACATGTCATCAATATTGCCTCTGACCTAGTCAAACAAGCTTTGAATTTTGTTTCTCCTTCCTCTACTCAGATTGATCAACTGTTGACTCTTTCTACCTTATTCATAGAAATTGCTGAAGCAAATGCTCATCCTCCTTCACCTTTCTTAGCTGGTAAATAGTTAATCAAAAAAGAAGCAATCATATTTGAAGATGATCAACAATTGGTTGATGAGAAGGATGATAATATAACAAGCCCTAGAATCTTTTCTCTTGACTAAAGAAGATGAGATTTTGGCTTCTATTTCCACTAAAATAAAGTCAGATAATCCAATTTCAGGACCATCTGAAGAAAAGAAATCGAGATTAGGAATGCAATTTGAGTTTTGGGTCACATTCTAAGTGATAATCTGGTTAGAAACTTTTTGTGTCAAGAAATGAAAGATTCACTGGAAATTTCATTAAGACTTTTGTTAGATATCAATAAGACTAAAGTCAAAACTGGTCTAAAGTCTTTCATCTTGGATTTCTATGAAAAATTATCTTTCTTGTCTAAAGTTACCAATAAATGCAATGCGACTAAATCAACCTTTCAATCTCTAATTTAGAAGAAAAAAAAACTAGTAAAGTTCTGAAAGAATCCAACAACTGGTCGAGGGATGCAATATGTCATTCCAAGCAATTAAAGACAATTCATAAAACATTACTACTATCAAATCCAAGATTGCTGAATTACAAAAAGAGCTTCTACAACTAAAATTAACTCGACTAGATCTAAAAGCAACTGTTCAGTCAGCAAATCATGAAAGATTGTGATTCGCTTAACAATCCAAAGATGTCTTAAGTGAATACAAAGTAACAATAAGCCAACTGATTCAAGTCGAAGTTAAGCTAAAGACTACTCAAATGAACAAAACATCAACTCAAAATGAATGGAAAAATTTGAAGGAAACTTTTGTTTCCAATTTTAAGAAAGTTACTAGTTCACTTTTAAGTACTTTTTGAACAATCATACAATTGTTTTCACATCTATTTCATGAATAGTCAATTTGTACTCTTTTAAATATCTTCTATTTATTGTTTTGACTCTCATTTCTTCCATATGCTTTATTCCATAACTATTTTCGTCTAACACGTGTGCCACTTCGAATGGTCATTCCTAATGTAAGGTCCGTTTGCTAAATTTTGATGTTTTTTGTATCGATAGAATTACCTTCCATACTAATTAGCCAATGTTAAAACTTTTCTTTTTCAAATGTTTATTATAAGAGTTTGCTAACTTTTCTTTATATTGAATCAAATTGTCTAAGGCTTGCCACCGAACTTCATCTCATTGTTATAACTCACTAAGCATCAACCATGGCAATCAATTTTAGATAATCATTTTGTTTTTGAACTCGTAATAACTAAACAATTACTTAAAGAAGAATAACTATATCATGAACAAAAAACAATTTATATAGTGTTACTCCTATTGACTTTTTCGAGTTACTTTTTATTGCCCACAAAACATTGATGAACATTTTATGCTAATTTCTTGAGTATTGCCCAGTATGTTTCTTTATCAAATTGATAATTATCTTATTAGTTGCTTTTACTCGTCCATTTGCCTAAGCATAATATGGTATTGAAGTCAAGATTTGTATTCCTCTTGTTTTTGGTAACCAAAACAACAAATAATGTGATGTTCAATGAACTGCATTATATTTAATTGCTTTACATCTTTAAATATACTAGCATTAACCCATTTTGTAAAATAATCTATTACCACTAAGATACAATGATGACCTTAACTTGAAGATGGATATATTTTTCCTATCAAATCTATTGCCATCCTTTGAAGGGCCAAGGATTAATTATATATTTCAACTTTGTTACTAGTATTCTCTATATTAGTCCATGTTTTTGACAATCTTTGCAACCTTTAGTGTAGTCAATACAATCTTTAATCATTTTGGAACAATAAAATCCCTATCGCATTAGTACCCACTTTATTTTAACTCTAGCTTAGTGAACACCACATATGCCTTCATGAACTTCATCCAAAACAAAAACCATTTCTTTTTCTTCTAAACATTTTAATAATTGGCCTTCAAGTCTTTTTTTATATAGAAATTCGATGACTAAAACAAATGTTTGAGCCTTTGCATGAACATTTCAATTGACTAGGGTTGATGAATCCTTCATATAATTTATTATAGGGGATCTCCCATAACTAAAACAAGACTAGTATCACTGCACATTGTTTCACATGTTTTAACTCTTTCTAGCCATGCATGACACTAAATTATTTTGGTAAACTAATTCTTATTGGTTTTATATCTAGATGCAATTTGAGCTAATTCTCTAGCTTTCTCATTTTCTATTTGCAGCACATGTTTGATGATCAAATCATCAAATTTTTGTAGGAGTTTGATAGTGATTGCCAAATACTTTATCAATCTTATACTCATGTACTTATATTCTTGTAAGATATGTTTTATAACTCACTATGAATCTCTATAGAACTCAACATTTCTTACTCTTTGGTTTAATAAAATATTCAAGCTAATTATCAGTGCTTCATATTCAGCTTCATTATTGGAGCACTTTTTATTTAAGGACAATAGAAATTCAAATGGTTTCTTTTTAGGTGTGATAATTAACACTTCAACACCTAAACCATTTTTACAACATGAATTGTCAAAATATAAATTCCAAGGCTTTAAATAAAAAAAATTAGTCTATTCTTCATTATGTTCAACAATGAAGTCCTAATAGCTTGTCCCTTAATAGCTCTTAGTGGGAAATACCATAAAAAAAAATTAGTTAATCCTAAAGCCCATTTTTTGACTCATCCATGTATAAGAGGTTTTGACAACATAAACTTTAAAATATCAGCTTTTGTAATGACATGAACATTAGTCGACAATAAGTAATAACGTAATTTTGAACGAGAAAGATATAAAAAAACATAATTTTTTAATTATTGAATATTTTTGTTCAACTATATTTAAAAACACAAAAAGATAATAAATAGTCTTTTCTATACCTAAATCATTATCATGGGCTAGAAAACATCCTATAACATCATCAGAAGTCAAAACATATAATTTTAACGGCTTATCGGGAATAGGTGAAGACATGACTGGGGGTTCCATTAAATACTTCTTTATATCTCCAAATACCTTTTGATAACATTCCTTCCAATAAAATTTTGTGCTTGTCTTTTAACTTCAAAAAAGGTAAAAATATTCTTATTTATTGACGGTCGATTTTGGTAATCGGTCAACAGAGGATTTAAGGAACCAAACCACTGGTCTACTACTTGATGTATGATAACTTGAAGAGAGATTCAAAGGGAGAGAGGAGAAAACAAGAAGGAATTTTGTTGTGATTCGGCCAAAGTCTATTCGACCCCTACTTCCACGGTCAGTGTGATTCTCTTTTCTCAATATTTCTGATTACACTAGTGAATACAAGAGGAAATCTCAGTAGAGCTTCTGCGTCACTCTCTTTTTTTTCTTTCTTCTTTTTTGGTCTCCCCCTTTTGTGACTTTCCCGTCCCATTTATTTATGTGGGAGGGTTATAAATTATAATTTATTCATATAGGACTATGATTACATCTATACTAAGTATTAAATGCTAGATGGTAAGTAATAAATACTGGGCAAATCATTATCAGACTTTTAGGGGGCTACTTTGCAGGCTGGTAGAGCACCTAGGCCGCGTCTGTCAGATGCTTGACTATTTCCCTTAGCGCAGAGAAGAGCTCGCCATCAACCTCGCTGGCTGGGACTCATGATCGCGCTTCCTGCGATCTGCCACAAGGTCTCCAGTGACTTTTCCTTAGCTTAGGTCGTGCCTTTCTCCCCCTCCCCGGCTCCTAGCTTTTTGGACCTCCGTTGGCCTTCTTGGCCTGATCCAGAGAATCCCCATAACATTATTTAACTAAATAAATTAGAATTAAACCGTTAAAGAAAATTCACCTTACCAAAGAAGCACTGCAACTCTTTCTTATTTTTTAAAGCAACAGTTTCTATTATCACCCTTATTTTGTTACTATCAACTTCAATTCCCTTTTAATATACCAAGAAACCCAAGAAATTTCCTACTGATACATTGAATGCATATTTTAAGGGATTCATCTTTGATCCATTTCTTCACATTTGCTCAAAAGCTTGAACTCAGTTTCTAATATGCTCTTCATATGATTCAACTTTTACCACCACATCATCAATATATACTTCCATTGTCCTGTCGATCAAGTCATGAAATATTGTATTCATAGCCCCTTGATAAGTTGCTTCAACATTTTTTAGATTTAAAGCCATCACAACCCCCTTCAAATGTGCCAATTACTATTGGACATTGAAATGTTGTTTTCAACATATCATCCTCTACAATATAAACTTGATTGTATCCAACAATTTGATTCATGAAGTTAACTACAATATGCCTTGGTGCCGAATCAATTAATATATCAGCTATTGGCATTAGGTATTCATCCTTTGGTGTTGCTTCATTTAAATTTCTAAAGTCAATACACACTCTTAATTTTCTATTCTTTTTCATGATTGAGACTACATTTGAAATCCATTTGACATATCCAATAGTTCAGATGAAATTGGCCTTTTGTAGCCTTTCAATTTTTTCTTTAATTTTTATTACAATTTCTGGAGCAAAATACATGGGTGCTTGTTTATGTTGTCAAAATCCCTCTTTAATTGACAATCTATGTTCAACTAGATCACCACTTAGACCTGACATTTCATCATAAATCTAAGCAAAGTAATATTTATATTCTTTTAGTACTTTGACTATTCTTTGTTTTAGATTTTCAGGTAAAAATGTGTTAACATATGCTTGCCTTTTACCATTTTCTATTCCCAAATTTACTTCTTGCAATAGGTTTTGCACTTTGATTTTCTTGTCATCACCTTTCAAAAGTAAGTCCAAGAAACCCAATGGTTTATCATCATCTATGCAATTTAGGAATATTTTGACTTCTTTCTACTTAGCAATATAGGTTGACAGTCGAGTTAGATGGTTTTGAAGATTATTCATTGGTTTGCCTGGCTGAACTCGAGTCCACAGCCTTTACGATTATGGAAAATCCTAAAGAGTCCAAGATACAAACTTTGAATTGCTCCGAGTTGAAATTATCTTCAACCTGTAATGGTTTTACATTTAGATTGTACACTTTGAATTCTGCATCTGCTATAAATAATATACACTATCATCAACTGAGATATATTCAATCTCACCTTTGTCATCCCACATAATCAACCTTGGGTGCACCATCAAAGGTATTGCTTTAACAGCATAAATCCAATCTTAACCTAATAGCAAATTATAATTGGCTTTAGATGAAATCACAGCAAATAGAGTATGGCAAGAAATTGACCTTACCCTTAAGTTGACTAACACCATGCCTTCTAAAGCAAACATCTTTCCATTAAAATGAATTATAGCAATGTCAAAAGGCATAAAGTCTTTCGATGTTTTGCCAATTTTAACAAATGTTGATCGAGGCATTAGATTTATAGATGCTCCTCCATCTACCAACACTCATTTGATATAGAATACATATTATGTCAATTTGTATTTGTTTTGTTGGTCTTTTAAAGGTACTAAATATATCTTCATCAAATTTGGTTGTTTCAGTATAGTCATCATCTCTATAATAATCATTGGAACAATCATGTTCATGAGATGCTAACAATGATGTAGGTAGAATACATACTATGTCAATTTCCATCTTCTAACCCTTTGTCTTAAGATACTTGCATAAGTCAATCTTCATTTTTTTTTGTTCCACTCGATTCCTCAAGTCCTAATGGAATTTGATCAAAATAACAACTAAATTTTTGTCTTCTTCAATAAGCCGCTTGTCTTTACATTATAAGCTTTTGAGTTTTCATGGGAGGAGGTAGTTAATAATTTGGATTAAACCACTTGTTTTGCCCCATCTGGAATTTAGTTTTCCATACCTAATTTTGTTTTTCTAGAGGATTATTTTTTATCCACTGATTCACAAGTGCATCTTGTGAGGTACCTTGGTTCTTATATGGAAGCCACCTTCACATGTTTTCAACTTCATTTGATAGTCAAAATAAATGTGTTTGGAGACTAACTTTTCTTTCTTATCATTTTTTTTTGCACCTTTCTCATTATCTTTCTTTTTATTAACTTTTTTTTTGTTTTTAATGGTAGATTCTATCTTTATTTCTCTTCTTATACAGGAGTACCTTCACCTCATTATAATATTTTACACATTGAGGGCACACTTTTATAATTCCTCCTTCTACCTTGATTCTTTTTATGAATGATGTAATTGACTCACCTTTTTCTGGATAAGTTTCATGAATGAAAGGAGCATCAAACGGATCATCATATTTATAAATTCCAACTACATTGATCTCAACTATCTTGGCATCATTAGAATTGGTTAGTTCAACATAATTCATGCTTGTTAGAAAAGGGCATGTGTCGACTAATGTCTCGTTTCCTCTATTAGAAAATTGAAGGCATCCCTATTTAATGGCTTTCTCGATCATCTCCCTGAAATGTGTTAGCCTTGCTAGCATATATTTTTTAGTTTTAATGTTGAAAAATAATTTTATTTTATGTCATGATTTAACTATGTTCTTTGAGTGTTTATTCATTTTATAGATACAAGTTGATCAAGTGACATTCAAGATATCAGGAAATCCAACATTAGCTTTAGTGTCTTTTTATTATTTTTCTAGGACTTTTTTGTAAGTGGATTCTAATCAGATTTGATCCAAATAACTTTTTAAAATGATTAAATTGAGGTAAAAATAAATCAAGTGAAATAAGTTTAAACAAAATATTTTCAAACTACGTTTTCAAATGATCTTTCACAAGTGCAAGTTTTATAAAAATCATTGTACACTGTGTGAATTAATTCATGAATTGATTCATTGAAGAACTTATAAAAATGTACTCAAATCTATTAAGCAATCGATTCATGAAGAAAAGTTTTGAAAATTTATTTTACCGGAGGTTTGAAATTTTTCCTGAATCGATTAAGCAATTGATTCAAGACCAGATTTCATAATACTATGATTCAATTTATGCATCGATTTGGTGATGAACTTCTTCATGATATTTATAAGCAAATTGATTCATAAATCGATTTATTAGTTGGCAACCACTACAAATCGATTCACAGGTAGATTCAAGATTAAAAAGTTAGTTATTTTTTAAAAGTCAATTATCACACTCTATAAATAGCCTTCACCTAATTTCAACAGAATAGTTTTCATAAGTTTTATGTTTCTTCAAGAACAAAAATCACAGAGCTATTAGAGCTTAATAAGATTCATTACTACCTCAATATATCTGAGTAATTTAGAGTATCATTGATCAAATCTATGAAGATTACATAACTAAATGTTTGAGATATTCATCTCAAACCTTGGTATTATATTTTTTTACCTATTTCTTATTTTCTATTGCAATTTCTAGATTGATAGAAATTGGAGATATAAAAAAAGAGGTTAATATTCCTTTTGCATCTTCTTTGGTTATAAGGTTGATTATACCTAGTTGAAGGTGTTTGAATTCTTTGAATATCTTCAGGTTATGAGGTTGATCATAGTCTATTGAGATAAAAGAATTATTATATCTAGGTTAGTAAGAGCCCAGCTAAATCTTGTGTTCTAGATTGGCAAGAGCCTAGTCAAAATCTTGTGTTATAATAGGTTAGTAAGAGGCCTGGAAATTCTTATGTTGTAAACTGGTATGTAGGAGCCTGGTTAATTCTTGTGATTAATAAAAGTGGTCATCTAGTTAAGGATTGATTAAATAGATATAAACTTAAACTATGATTTCAGTTTCAATTAAACCACTTTAAAAATTTTGTGTTCTTTATTATTCTTTATCTTTACTACAAGATTACATTTCTACTGCACACATTTATAATTCTATTATACTACATTATTTTGCTATTCCAATGCAATTCTACTACAATCTATTTAATTGACAATTGTATCTAAATACTATATCACATCTAATTAATATCCCTAATTCAATCCTAATTATTCAATTAAGTTCTTGATTATCCAATTTACTTCCAAAGAAATTTTCTTGAAACACTTTTGCTTTATAAATAAAAAAGAATCCAATCTCAATTTCAAAAGAGTATATATATTTTATGTTTGTAAAAAGGGCAAAATCTTTTTTTATTATTCTATATTTTTCGGGACCTACAAAACGAACACAATTGTTAATCATGTGGCCAAACATGTTATGATATTTGCAATATTTTCAATCTTTGATTTCTTTTTTTGTTAATATCTTATGGCCACCAAACAATTTGATCTATTTATCTTTCAATGATAAGTCAAAAATTTGATTGGCTTTATTAATGTCAAAAGAATAAATCGTTATGTTTATGTTGTCTATTTTATTTTTTACTTCATTATTCTTCAAAGGTGGATAAACATATGGTGAATAGGTTTTAATTTGGCCAGATGTCTTTTGTTTTCACTTTTGAATTCGTTATCCTTGACAAAAGCAATTTTTTCTTTTCTAAGAGGAAATTTTTTTCATTTTTCTTTCTTTTTTTTGTTGGAATTGTTCAATTGGTCTTACTTTTTCAACCAACCAAGACATGTCAATAATGTGCTAATTCACCAATCTATTTCTAATTGAAAAGTCAAAATCAACTACTGGAATTTTGACTATCTCAAATTCAGCTATCTGAGTAAAGTGATAGCTTTTAGTCTGGTGAAACCTGAACAAATAATCATTAGAAGTTTTCATTAGGGATTTTCTTATGTTTAATAATTTGGCTAAACCGATTCTTATTTCACCCCTGTAGAATTGATCATGAAACATTCTTCCTAATTGTGCCTAAGAATGCACAAAATTTGGGTGCAACCCCAAATAACAAGAAAATGCAATTCTAGTTAAAGACAATGTAAAACATTTCATTTTTAAATATTCATTGTCTGCAAGTTTTCAACACTCAATTGTGAATTGAGCAATATGCTCAATTGTTGATTGGTTACCCTCACCTAAAAAGGTGATAAATTTTGAAACTTTGATCCCATGAGAAGTTCCAATTTGGTTTGTCCAGTATGGAAAAGTACCTTTATAATTTAGATAACTATTCTATCCCTTTAAATGGTTCAATAGTTGTTCAACCAAAAACTACAAATTTTATTTTGGTCTTTGATAATTTTAATTTAAATGGACTTGGATGTTTTCATTATTTCGGTTTCTTGTATTTCAAATTCTATTTATTTCATCTCCTCCCTCACTAAAGGATTCTAACTCGTCCATAATGTGGTTGGTCTATGTCAAATTCTTCATTTTCAAAATTTTCAAATTTAATTTCATCATTATTGAAATATGATTTTATTCTTTCCACTGTTTGATTCATTCTTTTCCGACTCATAATATTATTTTCTGATACTGGTCATAAAATAGTTTGTTATGACATCATATGAACTATGTTATGATTACTTTTTTTCATCTGCTGCCAAAAGACAGCCACATTTTCTGGAGTCAGTCCCATTATAAGTCTTTGATAATTTCTATCCATTTGAGGCTATATAGGAGGCACTTGATTAAAAGCCATAACAAATGGCATTTGACCCCCTAAGCATATTTGTTTATATTCCTATTAGCCAAATTATTATTATTGTTTCTATTTCTATTTGACGTATCTGGCCTATTCCTCCTATATTAATTTTGGTTCTGGTTGTTTATTTGGGTATTATTTAGTAAGTTATTACCACTTTGATTATTTTAAGCATTAATAATCACATTTTCATTTGTTTAAGGTCATTTTGAGAATTAGCAGTAAACATGTTTTCACAAAAATTTGGATAGTACCAGTCCATAAGATCATAAAAGATCAAAATTAGGATACCTTAATTGGGTCCCATCGGGCATACTGCTAATTTGTTGAAGCTAAATTTTACAAATTTGAAAAGCTTCAACTCCAAAGGTGGATCCTCACCGTGAACAAGCAAAATCTTAACATTTATGAATCTATGAATTGAAAGCAAGATCAACAAGATTTTGTATGAAAAAATTAAAATTGAAAACAAACATAAAATTCAATTCAATCAAATGTAAATTACAAGAGGACACAATACTTATGAATTACAATTGAGAAAGTGTTTGAAACTAAGCTCTTAAGAGACAATAATAGAGTACAGAGAAAGATAGCATAATGCTATTATAACACACAAAATATGCAATTCATATTTCAAAATGGCAAAACGACACCTCTACCTAATTGCTAACATCCTATTCATAATATTTGAAAATGGTTTCTTAATATAACTATTTCAAATAACTACCTTACTAAAATGCGAACATGTGTCCAAATCAAGGTTTAAAATTAAAAATCAAGATAATTGATAGAAAATAAACAAAATGGAGCATTGAATAGAATTAACTATTTTAAAAAAAACTATTGGATAACCACCCAGTATCTCTTACACGTGCTTTTAGTCTCCTTCATGTATTAAGTATCAAAATTGTTAAATTCTAATAAGCAAGTATAAGATGTCGCCTTCAATCACTTCATGACAAAATTTCAACTTTCTTACTTATGGATTATTTTGGAAATATATTCTAACTACATTTCCACTCTCATAATGATCTCACAAAGATTATTAGTGACGATTAGATCTTTTGATAACATCTTCAGCTCTTAACAGTGGTAGAATCTAAAAATTAATAATAATGTTGTAAAAGTTTTGCCAGGAAAGGCTAATCATAATCAACATTACTCTTGAAACATACTTTGCATTAAGCATTTTTCTGATCCAAAAAATCATCTACAAGTAATAGAAAAGAAATTTAAGTTGATAAACTTATTTATATATTTATTAAAATTAAAATAAAATTGAATTCATGATTAAATAATATTCCTTATTTTTTAAGGAAAAATACATTTTATCGACATATGGTATAACCCTAGTTTTAATTTACCACACGTGATTTAAAATATCACAAAAAAATAATATATAGTTTACATTATTAATACTTTATCTAATATGTTAATTTTTCATCTAAATCTAATGAATTTTATCATAGGTAAATTATATATTTTTTAATTAATTCTAATTTGATCATGATTGCACATCATCATTTTTAATTTTCTCTTTTAACTAAATTTGAAACCTCACCATTAACACTATTAATAAGCACAAATTTCATTCATGAAATGACAAAAGAGAAAATTGAGAATGATGGGATGTAATTAGGGTCAAATTAAAACTAATTAGAGAACAAATGATCAGTATATGACAAAATTCATTAAATTTGAATAAAAAATTAATACAAGTGAATAAAGTGTTAATGTACAAATCACAAGTTGTGTCTTTGCTATACTTTGAATCATAGATATATAAATTATGTTGAGAAATTTTTGACAATGGGGAAGCATGTGCGTTGGTATAATTCAGAATGAAATAAGTAAGAACTCACAAAATACAAATATTTAATGTGATTCAGCTTTTAGTTTATTCCACGGATGAAAACAAGAAACAAATCCACTAAATTGATAAGAGAGAGAATACAAACTATATAATAATTCTCAAATTCATATTCTAAATACACCTAAAAATATCTTACATTATATATATTTTTCACTCTCAATAATAACTAAAAGATTAAGAATTAATTGTGGGATCTCAAATAAATCTAATAAGAGATTGCAAAACAAACTCTCAAATTCCCAACGAACCTTATATTACATAAGTATTTATAAATCAAAATTCTTACTAAAAGATAAGTCTAACTTAATCACAATATTAAATAATAGAATATATCTAATTTGGTTAAAACTCTTATCTAATCAAAATTTAAATTTGAATAAGATAATAATATAATTAAATAATTATTATATTTTATTAAAAATAAAATTTGAATTAAAATCTTAATAAATTAAAATTATGGTTATATGGATAAAAGTATATTTTTTTATTTTTTTATTCTAAAATGTGTTGATCCAAAAAGACCCCCTGCTACGCGTTTTGATTTTGATGGTTGAGCTTCGCAGCTTCTGGAATCCAATTCTGCTTCTAGATGCATTTTAGTCACAGAATAATTATATTGTTGATGGTTATTTTGCACCATTCCTTTTTCCAAAATTGGGAGATAGAGAAAATTATATTTGATAAGATTTTCTGCTTGTAGGAAATATCGACGTCCCTCCCGTTTTCTTCATTTATTGTGATCATCCAACCATTTTTTATTTTTGCCAGCACTAAAATAGGCTTTTAAGAATAAATTCCATATCATCAAATGATGGAGGATGATAAAAGATGGCCAATTTTATGATTTATGTGATACATAAACTAGTTTATATCCAATAAATCATAAATGATAGAATGATTTCGAGCTTTCAATTCAAATAAAAAAAATTATTAAAACTGATTCTTTTTGTACATATTAATATGTTTATACTATTTAAATTATTTCGGTCGTAAAGTTTTAACCATTTCAAATAATAAAGTGATTTCTGATTCCTTTTTTTTCTTCGGATTCCAAACGAAGATTTTGGACGCAACGGGGCTGCGATCTAAAGGCTGTCCGACGTTGCAAAATTAGAGATGTTTTGGTTCGCTGAAATAGATGACTTTTTGATTCACCGTTAAATTGATAAAATCGAAAAAATAAGACATATCAATTAGTTTTTGAAAATTTTCAATTAAATAATTTTAATTTTTTAAAAAAAATTTTAAGAAATATATATTTTCTATTATTTTTAAAAACTTCATAAAAAAATCTATTTTCTAATAAGTACAATTTCTCGAAAAAGAAAAAAAAAAATCTGTGCGTGAAGGAAAGGAGCTTTGTTCTGGAATCTAAAACCTCAAACGTCAAAGCGGTCTTTAGAGGTTTTCTTACACAAAAAAATAAAAAATAAAATAAAAGTAGCGCTCTTTTGGCGGTTTAGCCCGCGGCAATTCGTGCCTTGGGGTCCCACACATTGGTCCACGCCCACGTGTTGCATGGTCTTTACATTATGCCCACGTGTCATAATCGTGGGACAACAGCGACAATAGTAGAGAAGGCTATGAGATATCCTCTTAGCTTTCGACACCGCCAAGATACCCACGATGTTGAGTTAAATTACAACTTGCCACGCTCTCCTCTGGTCGGTCAATAACAATGAATTCTTATTTCTTCTAGCATAAAATTATCCAATCCAGTAGTGACAATATGTAATTCCATTATTTTTTGTGGGGACGATTTAGAAAAAAAAAATAATAGTGGCGATCCGAAACCTGCATTGACTTTCATATGGAAAGATCTATATGTATACTATTTATTGCGAGTTTTTTAAGGCAAGTTTCATGGTTTTTTTAGTATTTTTTATTTTTTTGAATGAAAACTACATTATTTTGAGTTAATTGAATTATAATTTGCTTCAAAAATAATTAAATTGTTTATAATGTTAAATAAATTTCTAGAGAATTTTTTCAAAATTTCAAGATAAACTATCATAATTTAAAAGTTTACATCTCTAGATTATTAATATAGACTGTAATATTAACTAATTTTTTTTATAAACTAACACATTGTATATTTGCATGGGTTTGAATATAAGCATCAGCAAAGTTGTGAGCAGAAAAGTTTTGAAAGGACGTTAATAAAAAAAATTTTAATTTTAAGAGATTATATAGAAATTTATCCAAAAAAATGTAAAACTATAGGAAATTTTTTTTGAATTTATGCAATTTTAGAGTGGTTAAAGCCATCCAAAGATATACAAAGTTTTGTCCCTGGGTATAAAAATTCTATTTTATTTGTGTTGTTAATAATTGATATCTAACCAATTTAAATTTGGATAAATGAAAATTGTTGATAATAATAATAATAAAACTACTCGTATGGTTAGGCTAATAAAATTTTATTTTTTAAATATATTCACGTAGCGAGCACATAAAATATTATACCAATTTTGACTGTTATGGAGTTTTTGAAAATTGGTTGGGAGTCTGAAGTCGCATTCGACGCCTGGAGATATATTTACTTAATCCATAGAAGAACAAGATATATAGAATAATGTATGAATCACCCTAAGGTGGTTCTTCAAAGTCTGCCTTTTTAACGGTGAACATTAGAATTAGAATAGAAGAAGACAAATATCAAGGACAAGAAGTAAAGAACTCCTACATCTTTTTCTTCCAATCAAAATCAGGCACGTGTGCCTCTTGCCCACAAACTATGCCCGACGTGCAATTTAAATTGAAACACTTTTCAACTTGGACAAGTATTTTATGAATTTTTTTTTTAATGTTATGCATGAAATTCAAAATATTACTAATATGTTAGATAGTTTGTCATTTCCGTTTAGGTGTGTAATTTTTAACGCATCATAATAATTCGATATAAATACAAAATATTTTACATAGATTTAAATTATAAATAAATGAATTCATTTAACAAGAATAATAATTAAATTGAATTTTTTTTGGTTGACTCATGTGTCATCCATCATTCCACTCCTAAGAATTTAAGCTAATATTTAACAAAAACTTATTCAAAAAAAATATTCGAAATCACATGGCCCTTTTCTTTGATTACAAGATTTTCCTGATCTTCCTTAGAATTTGGAAAAATGCTACTTTCTGTCGTATTTTAATAACTTTGTGTTATAAGATGTAATTTATTCCATTCAAAGTTAATTAAATGTCATTTTTTATCATGATATATAGACACATATACGATGAGATCAATTGACACAACTTTAAACTTACACCACTTATACTATTCATTTTAGTTTCATCTAATCACTGAAAAGCAATTAATTTGAAACAAAAGTTGGCATTTAATAAGAGAGAACAAGTGAAACACATATTTAAATAATTTTATCTGTTTTTAATAAATTTTTTTTGAATAATTTAACGTTTTCATCATCAAAAGATATTAATTTTATGAATTTCATCCTTTAAAATAATTTTTTTTTAATTTCATCATTTAATATTATTAGTTGTATGTTAAAATATGATATGAAAAACTAGATAAAAAAGCTTACATGGCTTAATGAAGTTTTCATATGTATATTAAAACATGACATAGAAAATCATATAAATAAAAAAATTCTTAATTTAAATAAACTAACTTTAGATTTATAAAAGAAAAAAAAAACTAAACTTAGGAAACTCATATCACATGGACTTTTTTTTTTCTTTTTTTAACTAACAAAATAAAGCATATAAAAAAATGTTCTTTTGAAGGATTTTATTTTTTCAAAAGAATTAATTCATTAAAAACTTGAAAAAAAAAATCATAAAAACATATAGAATCACTAATTTTAATTTATTGTCAAAAAAATTAAAAGTAAAAAGAAATAAATAAGAATTTTCAAAATCTTGCTAATCTCTCAAACATACTGATTAAAAAGGGAACTATTTAACCATGTTAAAAATATTAAATATTTAAAATTTTATGTATATTTATTTAATTCATTTTTAATTTATTATAAAATTAAATTAAATAAAAACACATAAAATTTTAAAAATATTTATTTTAAACATCATTATATATTTCATACTTAACGTCCTTTTAACACACATGCCTGAGTTTTAACCCAAGTAATAAAATATAGGAATAAAATACTGTCAATAAAGTGTGTGACATTAATAAGGTTTAATTTTTGTATAAAAAAATGTGAGAATAAAAGTAAAAAAATAAGATGTAAGAATGACATGAGTGTTGAAGGCTACAAAAAAATAGATTGAACAATGTATTTTTTTTATACGTATATTTGTGTAAGTTGAGGTTATCGGCACTTTGGTTGTTCACACTCTTTTTTATTAACAACTTTTTAAAGTACCGTTATCTATATATTTTTAAATTTAATTTATCACAATTTAATTATCTATTCACATCTTTAATTATAAAAATACAATGTTTTATATTTATTTTTGTGATTTTATATATTTTTATATTCTTTTTGAAGTTTACAATAAATTAATTCTTTTGAATAAACCAAACCCCTAAAAAAAGATTTTTTTTTTATGAGCTTTATTTTGCTAGTTGAAATAAAAAAAAAAAGAGTCTATGAAATCAGAGATTTCTAAATCTAGCTTTTTTAATATAGATTTAATGTTAGTTTATTTAAATTTAAAAATTTTTAATTCATTTAATTTTTCATTTCATATTTTAATACACATATGACAATTTTAATAAGTCATGTCAGTTTTTTCTGTTAGTAATTCAGTGGGTAGTTAACATATAATTGATTGAAATTAAAACATTGAATAACAAAATTGAAATATTTATTTTTAAAAAATGAAATTAAGAAAATTGATATATTTCAAGAATAAAAACGTTATATTACTCCTTTTTTTTTTATCTCTCATACAAAAGTGTTATCATAAATTATTACACAAAAAATTTAGGACTTTTTTTTTTTAATAAAACATCATATATATTTTTTCTTTTCTGAATCTTTCTTTCTTATCATAATTATTTTTCCCTTTCTCTCGTAAGAATACTATATTGAATTATCACACAAAATTTTTACTCTTTTTAATCTGAATTACATGTGCAATTTAAAGTTTACATAAAATTAAAAAAATTATCAACAACACAAGAAAAAACATTAATTTATCAAAAAATATATATAAAGAGAGAGAAAAACAACTTAGTGAATATCAAAACAAAGGAATATCGTGTGACCTCAACTCACATTAACAATGACTTCTTTTTCTTTTCATCTTGGTTAATATCTTTTAGGTAATATATCTTTCTGTTGACTTTAAAAAAGAAATAAAGATATGATGTTTTATTACTAAGAGGTCTTGAATATTTTGTGTAATAATTTTAAGTAGCGCTTTTACAAGAGAGATAAAAAAAATATTTCAAGAAAGAGGAGTTAATTAAGAATTTTTTTGGTTTATATAGGAAGTAATTTTGGATGGGAAGTTAAACTTTTTAAAAAGTAAATTTTCTTGTAAATTTTTCAAAAAGTTTTAAAAGTTGATCCGTTGATAGTAAGGAATTAATACTTTTCAGGAAGTAAATTCTTGTATTATATTTAATTCAATTATAAATTTCTTAAGAATTATTATGAAAATGATTAAAATGTACTATTCTCAATAAATAATTTGTCATTAAAAAATTAGTCAAAAAATAAAAAAGTACTTTTGTTATTATTTAACTTGTATGAGAATAATTTTATATTTCTATTTCATTAAAAGTACATGAAGCTTTTTCTATTTAAGAGGTGGGTAAGCAACTTCCCACAAAGTTTTTTTTGCATAAAAGATAGGTAAAAAAAATTTTATACTTTGTAAGAAGTATGACTTCTTAAGAAGGAAGTCATTCCTTCCCCCATTTTTTTCTATAAATAACCAATCAAATAATACAATCATTTTCTTATTCTTGAGAAGTATTATTTCCCATTAAATTTTCTGTCAACCATACAATATTTAAATGTATGATTCACTTATTCTATCCCATTATTAAATGTAAACTTCACTTTTGAATTAACTGATTTATAATCATCAAATGAAGTTAAAATGAATGATATAAATTTAGTGTAAGTCATTCATTTTCTCATTTTTTTTACTTAATAGTCAATTAAATAATACAATTATTTTCTTATTCTTGGGAAGTTGTACTTTTTATTGAACTTTCTGCTAACCATACAATACTTAAATGTATGTGTCACTTATTCTTTCCCATTATTAAAGGTGGACTTCACTTTTAAATTAATTGTTTATACTCATCAGATGAAGTTAAAATGAATGATATAGATTTAGTGTAAGTTTAAAATGGTGTCAATTGATCCCCAACTATATATATGAGTGGGGATATTGACATCCTTGGTGGGGAATGGCACTCAATGTTATCTTGGAGTTTTCCTTTGCTTCAATATCTTGGGTTTGAATGAAGGATACTGTATATATTTAGTGATTTGTCATTTTTACTATTATATATATGTGGGCTATGTTGCACGGACATCGGAACGCGGATACGGGGACACAGGGACACGGACACAGGGACACGATATTTTTAGAAGTGTCGGGCTATTTTTACATGGTAAATAAAGTGTCGGTGTCGAGAAGTATCGGAAACGAGAACGTTTCTGACACGTGAATACGACTATTATATGAAGTGTCGGTGTATCGTAGTATGTGGGGATCAATTAATTGAAACAAGTATAAGAATAATGACATTTGTCTAATCAATAACTTATAGAATATGATTTTTCTTCGTTTAACTGTTAATTCACAAATCATTATCATATTTTTTTTCCATACAAAATTTGAATAACAACAAATAAACAATCACATAATTAAAAATTATTCATATTCAAAATAAATATTTTACATCAATTTCAACACTTATTATGTGATAATAATTAATTTTATAGTCATGTAAAATTTTGTGAACAAAATTTATATAATAAATTTATTGAATTCAATTGATAGATTTTGTGAAAATTTTATTTTTTAAAATGTTAACAATGAAGTAATTATATTATTTTTATTGACATTAATATCAATTTATCCCTATCTTTTATATATATATATATATATATATATACATTATTTTCGTTCGTTGCAAGATAGTTTATGTATTCTTCAGGCATAGAATACTCTTCTAAACTAGTTAGACATATTTTCAAGTTTAGACAGTGATTTGAAAGAGACATTACGATTTTTTTTATTTTAAGAAATACAAGTGCGAACAAGTTACATTTATAATATATGCGCAATTGAGTAAAAGTTATGACATAAAATAACATTTAATATGCACACAAATTTTTTAGCTTTTTTTTTTATATAAAATTTGTGCGATTTTCTCCTTTTTCATTTTGCATCAATGTAATTTCTAAAAAGACATAAGCATAATTTTAACAAAATAAATTATATATTAATAATTTTCTTTAAAAATTAAATGGTCAATGTGGACACATCGCCTAGATCGCTTAGTGTTGGGTACGCGTCAAATAAAGACTTGAAGGAATGGATTGTTCGAGTCAACATGCTCGAAAATAGAGAATTGCCCAACCCATAAACAGGATTATAACTATATATTTGACATGTCATTTTCTAGCAAGCAGGGCATCGTTGAAAAAAAAATATATCATATTCTAAATTTATAATAAAATAATATGATAAAGATAATATCCGTCTCTTACTCTCTCCATATTTAAGACAGTAATCTAAAAATCTAATTTTATCACAACATTAAAAATATTATTTGCAATAACGACAATTAATAATCTAATAATAAGAAATTAAATATTTCGATTTATTTTACAAGAAGATAGTTTATATGAAAAATTTTATTTATATATAAATAAAGAAATTTTATAGTATATATGTTTATAATTAATAAAATAATATAATTTTATTTTTTAAAAGATAAATATTATTTTATATTATAATTTTGATGACATATAATATTAAATAAATAAAATATTTTTTAATTATGACTTAGAGAAACTGGATTATTAAAGATATTCTATCAAAACAAACGCATCCAATACTTGTAGTCCTTTGATAACTTGTCGTCTTCCTAGGATTATTCTTTGTAATAACCGTCCCCACTTCAAACAATGTTGAAACCTTAATGTTGGGGAAAGTCATTTTGGACTTTTTAATTGACCGACTCCCGATGACTTGGTCGACTTCTTACCCTCCTTGTGGCGGAAATTAGAGAATCTGCCAGCCGAGGGTCCAAACCACGGTAGTTGAAATTCGCGCGCACTTCAAAGGTGAAAATCGTCATTTCACGTCCCTCTCAATTTTTAATTTTTTAAGGGAAGGAGGAAGCGGTGTCCGAGAGAAGGAGACGGTCGGGTAAGCGTGTAGTATAGTTTAAAGCAGGTAACAGAAAAATGCCGAGATCGCATTCCAAAACCGAATTACGAAGCTTTCAAATACGGTGATCGTAACCATTTGCAAACCCTAGTTCTTTCTGTTTGATTCTCTTACTCGTTTCGTTTTTTCATTCCTCTTCGCTTCTCAGTTGCCTTCTACTTCTCGATCGCTTGTTTTCTCCTGCCATTGTGTTTCTCTTCTGGCTTGCCGCCTCACATTGCGGTTAAGTCTCCGTGATCTCAATTTTGTTTCCTTTCCTCTGTGAATTTTCCCAGGATTTCTGTTTCACACGTGTTCCTTCTTTAGGCCCACGTCAAGTATGTGTCGTGTTTTTCGTGTGCAAGTCAATAATATCTCTTGTTTGTGCTTACTGTGTAAGGAAGTTTAGAGTTGGTCTTGATCATTCTTTTATGAGTAACTTTGGAATATGAATACCAGCAGGATGGCTGAGGTGGGAAAAATACTGTACATAGTGGTGGTAGATGAGGGTGAGAAGAAAGAGAATGGTAAGGAGGCTTTCCGATATACACGGCCTGTTTTGCAGAGTACTCTGCAGCTCATGGGATGTAAAGCTCGACACGCCTTCAAGGTATATTTTGTTTCAGTTCAATGGTTTTGTAATTTCAATTTCGAAGTCTTAACTTTCATTTTCATCGATCTCGAAAAGTGTTCATGTAACTTTTTGTCTTTCATTACATTTTGAAATGTTTTGCTTGTCCTGGTCTGATGCCGCCCTTATTCCTTACACGAAGATTCTGAGCATGTGTCAATCTGCTGCTGCGTCATCAATCTAATCTATGTTAATTTTGACAGGACTTCATATTCTTCCTGGCCTTCATGCTGCCTTTTAAGAATTTTCGTTCATTTTTTACGGACTTAGCCTTTGATTCATTTTATTTTCTTGTCTCTATTTGTTTGCTTATTCAGACAATTGTATGGATGTCAGCCTTTGGGCGTTTAAATCATTTGAAGAGTTTAGAGTGCACGTACATGTAACTATTTTTGTTTTGAATTTATCTGAAGTGAACTATTGCATCTGATCTGGGTCTATGCACAATTGTGTGACAACGGCGCTGGAAGTTTTATTCTAATTGCTTTACTCTTATGAATTATAGCGGGTTATTTTTGATCAATTATGAAGGGAAATTTATGTCGCTTGGTATCAAGTTGTAATGCGATAGATTAGTTCTTATATGATGGGCGCTTTTTATAACATCTTGATGTGTTATGGTTAATTGTCATTATATGGCATCTATCACTTGACTTTTGTTTATTAATATCTTATGCAGCTTGGGAAAATTATTTGCTTAATTTAATACTACATTGTGCTTGATAGTTACTATATATTCAATAGTTTTGACTTTTTCCAGACTTCTTGTAAAAATTCTAATTATGTTTTTGTCTTGGCAGATCAGCCAAAGGGTTTTTGAACTCACAAGGAGTGAGCATTCTACTGACTACTTGCTACCTGAAGGAGTGCCAATATCGGGTCAGGATGCTTCTAAGAAAAACTGTGAGAGAAACACCAGTCATTGTGCTGGTGATTGCCTGTTTAAAGCAGGGGTTGACAACAATTTACTTCCAGGGAAAGATGATAGAAGTAATACTGTGCCATTTGAGTTGTACAAAAGGCGCACCACTGCATTTGTTAGAAGAGAAACTTTTTTAGATATTGTTTGTGATGCTCTTTCGGAGTATAAGTATGTTGGTCCTAACCAGAGAGGAGATTTGCTCCTAGCATGCAGGTATGGTGTCATTTTATACCCTTATGAGGACTATCTTAATCTACTGTAGCCCAAAGAGAATGGGAAGCGTGTTTTTTTATTATGGTTGCTGACTCTGTGCCTGTGCAGTGGAATCTTTTAAGTGATGGTTATATGTGCTTAGATGTTGTAACTATTTAATGGTTAGTTTTTTTCCTTACTAGTATTACCATGTTAGCATCGTCCATTTATTCAAAGTAGAGCTAATTTGATTACACGTCTTGTTTGGGTGTTATGCTTTTGATTAGCATGGACCTCCATTGGACTGTCATATGGTGTTATACATTGTATTGGGTTTTGGAACCAGGCATTGCATTTTGTGGCTTTATGTCTGTGTCCATACTAATTATTTACAGTTGTCCTCAGAGAGGATTAACTTGGCTTATTAGGGGTTGACATGGCATCATGTAGATGTGTAAAATGCAGCCTTCTTCAACTGAACATTCATTTCTTGCGATTAAGAAGTTGTTTATAACAGGAAAAAAGCAATCATCATATCTGTTGTTTAATGTTTAGTGAAGTCTCATAGTCTGCATCCACTGGTTGATGTTCCTCTCCCTCATATCTTCTTTAAAACTTCTCTCTGAATTCGATATCTATGTATTACAAATGAAACTACAAAGCTTTAGTATGCAGAGTGTGATAATGTTCCCCCTATAATATAGTTTTAGTTGAATTTAATTTGGTAATTGGGTATGAGGTGATTATTTTCTTATGCGTGATGCCTTCTTTGGTGGTAGAATCCGAGAACGGAAGGAATCTGTAACAGTGCTGTTGTGTGGCACTAGTGGCTGTGGCAAATCCACCTTGTCTGCATTGCTGGTATTTTGCATAGAAGACTAGTTGTATTTTTGCACTTACAAATATGTAATGGCAGTTTCTAATTATTGTGGTAGGGTACTTGTAGTCAGTAATAGTGTTGAAATAGAAAGCCTAAGATCTTATTTCAAGAACCTGAATTCCAGTTATTTGTCCATTCCAGGGTAGCAGGCTGGGTATTACAACGGTTGTATCAACCGACTCTATTAGGCACATGATGAGAAGTTTTGTTGATGAGAAGGAAAACCCTTTGTTATATGCTTCTACTTACCATGCAGGTGAGTGTTTAGATCCTATTGCTGTTGCAGAAGCTAAGGCTAGACGTAAAGCAAAAAAGCTGGCTGGTGTATCACAGTCACTTCCCAAGGCTGGTGTATCACAGTCACTTCCCAAGGAGGAAGTAACTGGGGGCCATAATTCTAGGAAATCTGGTTCCCAGACACCAGGGGTGGGTTCTGGTACTAATGAACTGCCAAGTCCAAAACAAATGGCTATCGAAGGATTTAAGGCACAGAGTGAGATGGTGATTGACAGCCTTGATAGGCTAATCACCGCATGGGAAGAGCGGAAAGAGTCTGTTGTTGTTGAGGGTGTTCACTTGAGCCTCAATTTTGTTGTATGCCACTTTTCCTTTCAAATGTCAATGATATGTTGCTATGTTTTCTTTTTCATCTATTGGTAATAACTTGATTCTCATGCAGATGGGCCTGATGAAGAAACATCCTTCAGTTATACCATTCATGATATACATTACAAATGAGGACAAACACCTGGAACGATTTGCTGTACGTGCAAAGTATATGACACTTGACCCAACAAAGAACAGATATGTAAAGTATATTCGAAACATCAGAACAATCCAGGATTACCTATGTAAACGTGCTGAGAAGCATCTTGTTCCCAAAATAAACAATACAAACGTTGACAAGAGTGTAGCAGCCATACATGCTACTGTCTTCAGCTGCCTTCGCAGGCGTGGAGCTGGTGAACAACTATATGATTCAGCTAGAAATACTGTAACTGTTATTGATGAGGAATATAGGAATCAGTGTGCAGCAAATTCTTTGAGCTCCAAAGGGATGTTTCAATTGATCCAGAGAAAAGGTTCTTCAAGGCATCTGATGGCTCTTGTTAATACTGATGGATCTGTGGCAAAGGCTTGGCAAGTAAATTCAGTTGACAGTAATGGGAATCCTATATGGCGCAATGATTCAGTAAACGGGATAGGAAATCCAATGTATGGGCCATTAAGGATTGGTAAAGCAGAACCGGTAAACATTCCATTTGGTTTGTACGGGATCAGTGCATGGCCCAGTGATGGTGGTACTAGTAATGCTGGTAGTGTTGATGAGTCAAGGGCTGATGGGACAGATTCTGGTAGTAGATATGTATCTTCTTGCTGCAGCTCACCTAGGCTGTCTGATGGACCTGCCAAGGAGGTAAACTTTAACATTTTATTTATTAGTTCCTCAGTTGAATATGGCATTTAAGGCCATGTTAATGTCAATTGGAGCAATGTGTTATAGTAATAATTCTGTTTAATCTGTCAATTTTGATTAATTACTACTTTTTTTTTTTTTCCTTTTTCAATTTGTAGCTCAAGGAGGATCAATCAGTGAATGGTAGTGATGAAGAGATTGATGATGATCAACCAGAGGTGGGCAGTGATGACGAGTTTAGTGACGATGTTGATAAACAAGTCCATGAGGAGGTATACTTGTTTTATATTGCTTGAATGATTTTAGATTAAAAAAAAAAGGAAAAACAAATGACTAGGTCTCCAGGGAAACTTACCTTATATCAAGCCTTTTGGTTATATCTGGTATTGCCACTTCTGACTATTGTATCAATTTTGAGTGATAGTGTATATATTTTGGGTCAGGTTTTGATTGATCTTTCATTGATCTACAGGTAGGTTCAGTTGATGAGGAATCTACAATGTCTGATGAAGAGTACGATGATTTGGCAATGCAAGACATACAAGAAAATGGTTACCATTCAGACGATGATGAGGAATCGAAGAGTAGGATTGCTACTGATCCCGCGCAACAAGGACATAAAATGCAGGGGATTAAGTATCATCAAAACCTGGATCTCTTCCTTAGAACTAGAAATGAACTGGTGTCCGAGCACTTGTGCTCTTATTCTCCTCTGATACTGGAAAAGAATGAGAGAAACCTATTACTTTCCGGCAAAGCCAAATTGAGAAAACGTTCTCTCAGCATTCCAGCATTAGGAAAGTATGGCTCAGCAATCAACGATCCCATCCTTTCTGGTGCTGCTCAAAGATAGCAGGATATTTCGTGTTTAGCTCTAACAATTAAGGCTTCAAAAACATGCATCCTCTGGTATTTGTCTAGATGCTTTCCGTTCAGTTGAAATTGACGGGCTTATGTTAAACTTGAGCGAGAAGATATTAAGGTGCAAACATACTGGCTGTAAGCCTTTCGTACAAAGATTTTTCTAATGACATTACATTACAATCACAATTTGCAGTATCAAAATCATCTGTTTTAAAATAGGATGTACAAGCGAGGAAATATGAAATAATGTAAATCCAACTTTTTAATTGATATCTATTGAGAAGGGAGGGAAAAGGTGGACTCTGATTTATAAAGCTCCATGATTGCCTTCCTCAGTCATCAGAAAACAACCTCCATAAGAATTCCAGCAAAAATTCATTTAAAGATAAGTTGATTCTGACCGGAAGCAAAGCATGTAAAACGCAAAAATGAAGAAAATCATGAAAAGCAATGCAATTCGAATGGAAAAACAATGATTTATTTCACTAAAACGTTGGGCTGGATTAGCACCAGCGAGACGTCTCTACCCTTTTGGTCTTAAATGGAGAAAAAAAAAAAAGTATGCCTAAATGGTTAAAGTGCTTTTGTAAAAGAAGCAAGAGCAGTGAAGCTGTTGACATCAGGCATTGCACCCCTCTTAACCATCAAGTTCAATAGGCTTCTGGCTTCATCCTTCCTATTCAAGCCAGCTAATCCGCCGGCTATTCTACTGCACAGAGACAAATCAGCCTGAAGTCCCCTGTTTTCCATATTAACTTGGAGCTGAAAAGCTTCATAGAACATGGCTTGATTGCATAAACAATGAAGCAACTTATCATAAACAAAATTGTCTATCTTCAATCCCTTACTCTGCATTTCATCTAAATATGACATTGCCTGGCCTACCTCCCCAAGCTTACATAGAGCACTAATTAAAATTGAATATGAATCAGAATTTGGAATGACACTTCTCTCAGTCAATTTACCGAACACTAAAAGTGCACTGTCAAGGCGCCCCAACCTACAGTGACAGTTAATAATCAAGTTGTATAAATGAGTATGTACTTCGAAGCCCTTCTTGTGCATCTCCAAAACCAATCTTTCAGCTTTTTCAAAATTTCCTGAGCTCGTAAAACCTTCAACCAAAAACTTGTATGTGTTAACATTGAAATCTACTCCTTCCTGTTCCATTAAAAGCAGTACCAAATCCAACTCCTCAAAATCCCATCTTTTAGTACATGAATTTATAATTGTATTGAAAGTGACAATATTTGGATTAATTCCTTTGCCCATCATTTCAATCACAAACTCCCTGCACCTTCTAGTTTCTCCAGCCCTGCACATCGCATCTACCACAACTGACAGAGAAAACACAGAAACCTCTATATCCGATTCAATCATCCGATTAAAGAAGTTAAAACACAGTTCCAGCTTATCAGATTTTTTCAGTGCAAGTAAGTGCATCGTGCAAGTTCTCTCGTCAATTCGAATCGCATTGTTCTTCATGTAATCAAAAGCCTCTGAAACTCTATCGAAGAACCCAATTCTCGAATAGAATAATAACATCAAATTAAACATCTTTGAGATAACTTTGGGTTTATCATAGCAACAAGTAATCGTAGAAGCTACAAAAGGAAATGGGTGCCTCAAAATTTCGTGTTTTGACACGGATTTCATCAAATGCTCTGCATCCGAAAACATTTTTTCCTCGAGAAGCCTGCAAATGAGGACAATGTGGTGCAGAAGTTCAGGCTCAAATGAGATGAAGGATTGGTTTCTGAGGAGCAAATGGAAAAGATGTAAGCACTTTAAGGAATCGAGAAATGGGTCCAAGAGAACGTGATGCAGTATGGTTGGGTTAAGAAGAGGGAAAATAGTGACGGTGGAGGTAGCATCTGAAGGAGTAAGAGTTTCTGAAATGAGCTGTGTGATTTCTTTGTAGGGATTGGTAATGGTGGAATGCTTTGGAGATTTAGTCCTGCTCACTACTGTTTTAAGGGATCTGATGCAGTTCTTCATAGACATTACAGTGATGCGAATGCAATCTGACTTGGCACTTGGTAACGTATCTAGCCTCTGGGAAAATACCAGAGTCTTATGGTTGGATAGATTTGACAAGAGAGGGATAAAAATTTTGTTTGGTATATACTGTAAAATAAGAATATATGAGAATGTTCATCTTTTATTTATCTATGAATTAATTTTTTTATATCATTATCTCTTACATTTTTATATATTTTAAAATTATTATTATATTAATAAATAATAAAATAATATTATCTTTTTAATATTTTTATAATTATAATTTTAACAATAGAGTTTAAGATAAAATAGCTTATATTATTTATAAAATAAATATTATTTATTATACAAATTTATTTAAAATAAAAAAATTAATTTATTTGTTGATATATAAGATGAGTCAAAATTATGAAAAGAAAACTAGTATAGTTAAAAAACAAAAAAAAATGGAATAAAATGTTATATAATTTAAAAAATTGAAACTTTAATTATTTTTTATTTCTTTTAAATAAATATTTTATTATTTTTTGTTATAAGGGTATAATTATAACTAAATACTTTTTTCATTGCAATCTTATAATGTTTTATTATACCAAATATAAAAATAGAATAAATTGATGATACTAAACATAATTATGGAGGGGATCATTTCATTCCATTCTCTTCCATTCTCATTCCATTTTATTTAATTTAACTAAGCATAACATAAAATTTACGTTTGGAACAAATTACCCTCTGAAATTTAAAATCAAATATTTCATCCTATGAATCATTCTAAAAAGTGAAACAATTAAATTGAACGTTAAGTTTAATAGAACAAGGGTGATTTATCCCAAACACAAATTTTAGAGAATGATTTGTCTCAAATACAAATTTCAAGAGGTTAAAGTATATTTTTTCCTTAATTTTATTTATATTTTATTATAATTATTTATATAAATTATTTTAAACTTAAATATTCAAAATAATTAGAAATAATTTATAGATAAAAGATTGTACTAATATAAAAGTGTATCAATACTTTTTTTATTGGAATACTAAGTTAGAAAAAATTTAATGTATATTATCAATATTTTTAGTATTGATATTAGGTAGAGTTAATATTGAAAAAGGAAAAATACAAAAATTTCCTTTTCACTTGGAGATGGTCGAATTTATCCTCACCAACATTGTAAACTTGAAATTAAAGCATTAAATTATTAAAAAAAACTTCAAACTTGCACTCATTATTCATTTAATTAATTATTTTAATTGGTTGGATAATTTTTTATTAAATTTTTAAATAATAATTATAATATTATTATATGCTAATTTATCATGTCATTTTTTTCATATAATTTCAAACTCATTTTCATATATTTAATTAAATTTTTATCAATTACATAATGTAGAACACATGAAAAAATTAAATGTAGACAAACAAATTAAGATAATAATAAAATAAAGCAAGAGGCGTCAATTTTTAATGCAAAAAACTTCCAATATAAAGATTAAAAACATTGGTGAAGAAATAAATTGAAAAGTGTTATGTGTATTTTCTAGTACTATATGAAATGAATTAGCAAAAGGCCAACAAACAAGTTCAAAGGAGAAAGGCCCAACCCGTCTGTGACCCAGCACCGAGGTCGCTCAGCAAAAGTATCAAATGGCCGACCACGAGCTTAGAGCGCGAGACGAGGTCAAAGCAACGATTGCCAGCTTGCTAGAAATAAGCTCCGACTCACTAGACGAAACATGTCCTCAACCGTCTTCTAGAAGGATACTTTGGCTAGACCCCGGAACAGGACCAACTCACATAGCTGGTAGGCCGCCCCGTGTGAGCTCAAATCATTAAGCTCGCTACCACGGACATTGGGTATGGAATACCTAAGTCTAATCAATAGTCAAAGGCACGTTCTTCCAACTGGTAAGTTAGCTTCCAAAACTTACACATCAATTTCCAACAGTCTGACAGTGAATTGCCTAGCATTTATTACCTAATACGGCAGACAAGATAGATTTACAAATTATTAAATTACACTTGTAACTCTCCTTATTTCTATAAATAAAGGGAGGATCATTGTAAGGGATAGGAAAAAATACATACTCAAACTCTACCAAAGTAGAGGTAGAATCTTTGTATTGTAGTTCTGCTTGCCAAAACAGTGAAACCATTGCATAAAGCTAATATAAACCATTGTTGACATAGGGGTCACACTGACTTTGGCCAAATCACATTAAAAAACCCTTTTTTCCTTTGCTATTCTCCCTTTCCTTTTATTCATCTCTCATTTACCTAGTCAGATTGCAATTTGGGGATACAAGAATTGTTCTTATTGGCTGAGATTTAGGCTTATCAAATTTCACTGTCAACATTTTGGTGCTAGAAGAAGGGCCCCAATTGCATTTCTCTTTGGTCTACTATTTAGCTGCAATGGCAAGAGGGACTACCACTAGGAGCATTGGAGTTGCCGCTGGCTAACCTGAGGATCATGTAGAGCAGCAAAGGTTATCGACGGAGGGCTCTGCCTTCCCTATTACGGGTGCTTCTACCACCCTTCACCAGCCTGTTGCTCTTGAGACTGACAGAGTTCAAGTATGGTGCCAGTGTCAAGAGGCACTTGAAAACACAGTGAAGGAGTTCGCTGATGTGGTTAGAGTATTGGCTCACACACAAATCTAGGGCACACAAAAATAAGTTAAGGCTGCAGTGCCCAGAGGGTGGCTTCAGCAGCTAGAAGTACAACAAAAGAAACCCCTCAGGGGGGACATCTACGAGCTAGGTCTATTTATTCATATGATTCATAATCGAGGTTGGAGGTCCATCGGGCTCGTAAGGGTGATGATAGAGACGATTAGCGATGCGAGGGTCCGTGTCAAGAAAGGAATGCAAATAGGATTCATCACAAATGAAGGTCAAATTGCTACTCCTCAGGTCGTGAGCATAGCAAAAAACATAAAACCTCTGGTCGCCATTTCCACGATCAAAGGAGTGACAGGAATGGTCCAACCACCAGCTGTCAATCTAAGGTGCAAGACTCTATGATCGAAGAGCTGCTTCAAAGGGTGAAGCAGCTCCAAAAATGGCCTGCAACTTAGGACCAACAAGACCGTTACAAGGAAAGGACCCCATTTGCTAAGGAGATCCTAATGGAGCCCCTTCCTTAAAGATTTAGGATCCCTAACATCTCGTAATTGTTAGTCTTAGATAGATGCCCCTAAAGTCAATTGAGATTGAGCTCTATTGTATCTATGACTGTACTTTCTGTATTGATTTGATATTATATGAGATTATTTATTCATCTTACATTGCATTT
>JANHAO010001547.1:0-32391 GCA_026873985.1 Saraca asoca
TATTTGTAAATATATATTGTAATTATTATTTTTTCATATAAAAATAAGTACTCATAATATTAAATAACAGGGCATAACAAATAATTAGTTAAAAATTAAACTTGACACGGGTGTTGAAATAGAGAATGAGTGTCTAAACTTTTTAAAATTACGGACACGGCCCCGGAATCGAACTTGACACCCGTGTCAAAATAGGGAATGAGTGTCTGAACTTTTTGAAATTACAGGCATGGCTCCGACACGTTTCGTATCGATATTGATAAATGTCGGTGTCGAAAACATTTTTAACACGTGAACACAACTGCTATATGAAGTGTCGGTACATTGTAGATCACTACCATTTGGAAAATGTTCTTATTATTCATTAGTTTGTATTTTGCTCACCAACCAAAACAAAGAGTTAGAGAGATCTGTATTTCAATGTAAAGTTTTTGCCTTTTTCTTTGTAATATGTAATTTAATGTAATATAAAATGTGAAGATTTATAACTAATTATCACATATTTAATAATATAATTTAATATAATATTCTTATATAGAAATAAATTTGTAATATAACTTAAAGAGTTAACAAATCTATGTATCGCAATGGCTCAAAATCTAGTCATTATTTAATTTACATGTGTCCATCATTTTTTTTAAGTGTGTTATGATGCAACTAGGAATACTACTACACCAAACAAATATGGATGATGTTTTGCAGGGGCGGCGGCTCACGGTGATCAGAGGTTATGGCCGCAAAATTTTGAATTTTTTTTAAAAAAATTGTTAGATTAATCTTCCTTGTAAAATAAAATTATTGGATTAGTCCCTACATAACCTCTCACCCTTTGTACTTAAATGTCTTGGTGCACTCTTTAAAATCATATTTATACATATTTTATAATTTTTTTTATTAAAAATTATTACTTTTATATAATATCTCGTAATTTTTTTATTAAAACCTAAAAGCCGTAAATTTTTTTTTATAGAAATCTAAAATCTTTTAAAAGTTTTAATTATAATTTTGAAGGATGAAATTATAACTTTTTTATCTATTTGTTACATATAAAATTTTTAAATATTTATTACAAAACTTTATATAAAAATTATAAAATTTATGATTTTGCATTAAAATTTTGTAATATAATAGTAAAATCCTTGAAATATCCCTATAGAAAATATAACAAAATTTCATATTTATCCCAGAGATGCATCTCTGCGTATCCTGGTACATATCTTAGCATTACCATTGATTCTTTCATCCAGAAATTTGGAACATGTGTAGTGCTTGCTCAAGATAGGAATATAAAACAAAAGTGGAATGAGTAATCACATACATTCTCTCCCACCATAATCCAGCACACCCAACGTTGACTTCTCCCAAAGAACATGTGATTGATCACACGTTTTAAAAAATGGGATGTAACACACATGATGTATGGTGAACTTTTTGTGAGAAAAAGATATTGAAATATCTTTAAAAGAGTATATAAAATTTAATTTGGCATGATTTGCTACGCAATGGTAGTATTATTTTAGGTTAAACTCCCTTAAAATATTAAATATATTTTTAAAAAATAAAATAAATTATTACATAGAGAACATCTAATAGTTGTGACTTTGATATGAGCCACTCTGCTTAGTATTATATAATTTAGAATTGTCAAAATAAATTGCATCTATCAAGTTGATCCGTCTCATTATATAAATTAATTAGGTTAAATTAAGATTTTATTGATCTGTTTAGAAGTGAATTTCTAAATTTGACACGTTTAAATTATAGGTCAAGACAGTCAGACGGATTGATTTTTTTTTTTTTTTACAATTCTATTTAGATTATAACAGTTAAAATAAGTTAGATTTATTGAGTTGACCTATACAATTATGTAAATAAATTGGATTGAATTAAAATTTTGCTTATCCTCCTCGAAGTAGATTTTGAACCATCCTGTTTGAGTTGCGGGCCAGCCGGTTTTGATAATTCTAATATAATTGTAGAAAGCAGCGTACGTTCGAAGGAAGGGGCAAAAAGCAAGAGAGAGAGATCGGAGAAACTGAGATAGGGGAAATGACGACGGTGGGTGGTGTCCGTGATATCGAAGGAAGCCAGAACAGCCTTGAGATCGACAACCTTGCTCGCTTTGCTGTTGATGAGCACAACAAGAAAGAGGTTTAATTTTAGGATTTTTGTCGAAATTGTCTTGCATTTGTATGTTTTTTTTCGAGGAATTCGTGGATTTTTCTATATGGATTTTTTTTTTCATGTTCTTTGTTGATTTGGTAATTGATTCATCGATGAGCTTGGTTGAGTCTGATATTTATTTTTTTCCCTTCAAAATAAACCCAATGTTGGTCTAGGGTTCAATTTTTTTTACATCATTTTACTTTTTGTTTAGAAAATAGGAATTTTATAGACAGCAACGAACCAAGAACACGTTTTTTTTTTCATTTTTACCTTGTATGATTGAAAATTATTATTATTTTTGTTTGGATTTCTCATTTTTTTAACTGCAACCAGAAACCAAAAGAAAGAAAATCTACAGAGAAAGTAAAGATGGTTATAGCAATAGGCTCTGAAAGTGGAGTAGATTTGAATATCTAATAGAACATATGAAAAGTCCATTTTTATCCATTTTTCTGTTGATAATTTTGTGATGCCTATGCAGAATGCACTTTTGGAGTTCGGAAGGGTTGTAGGTGCAAAACAGCAGGTGGTTGCTGGGACGATGTACTATATTACGCTTGAGGCAATTGATGGTGGAAAGAAGAAAGTTTATGAAGCTAAGGTTTGGGAGAAGCTATGGCTGAACTTCAAGGAGGTTCAGGAGTTCAAGCTTGTTGGTGATACGTCTTCAGGGTCTAGTGCTTAGCTAGGTATTTCATCAAATTTCATAACTTTATTAGCCTTATCTGAAGTGTTTATGATTAATGGAAATCTCTTCCTATCTTTTTGGAGCTGATATCCTTGTTTCTATTCTTGGAGAAAAACAATTGGACTTCCTTTAAAGTTTACCTAAATTACGTGGACCCTTGTTTTTTAGTTTCAAAATCTATACAAGCCTCTTGTGAAAGATAAAAAATGCTACACTGAAACTCAAATTTAAAAATTTCAAAGGTGAAACTGAAAAATATGGCAGTGGGGTTCCATCAGACAATATAGGGCATTGCACGTACTTTGGGGTCAAAGATGAGCAGCTTTAGATAAATTCAAACAGATAAAATAGAACGAGGAAAAAATTAAATTAGGATTGAAGTGTATTGCATTTTTTTCTTCTTTGTAGCTTTTGAAACTACAAGGGCGGTCAGTGTAGGCTGGATACTAGAGGGTCCATGTGACATCATTAAAAGTCAAGGGAGGAGAGAGTATCTTTCTCTTATTTTTGTTATTGCTGCTCTGAGGTAGTTTCAAGAACCTAGGTTTAAATATTGTATAAAAAGAATTACTATTTACTGGTTTAATAATTGGTTTAATTTCTGTTTTCTTACAATGTTAACTGAGTCTGATTATTGTTTAAGCCATTATTTGTAGTTTGATAACTGACTTCTATTTTCTGTTACATGATAGTTATAGTTTCTCAGTAAGTCATCACGTATGTTTACTATTTGGATATCAAACACAGAATTATATGGTTGGACGGATATTGGCATATCATGTTGGAGTCCAACATAAGCAAACCATTTATGTTGTTTTTATTAATGTGGTTCTTTTTCAATTTAGTCTCTCATCTGATTGTTAGTTTTATTTTCCCCCCTTTTCAGAGTAGTAGCATGAAATTTATATAGCATTTGGAAGTGAAATGAGAAAAATTTTTGGCTAGGCATTGCTTAAGCAAAAAAGAGAGTCAGCGCACTTGTATAGTAGTGTTCTGTAAGGCTTATATGGGGACCCACACCACTTGTGTATATGTGTTTTCTGTTCATCTCTCTCATATCTGTCTAAATTATCTGTTAAACATTGCCTGCCTACAATCTCTCGAAAAATGAACATTCTGTTGGATTATATCCATGATCTTTCATGACATCTAGGAGAATGACCTTTTTGCCTACTCTACGTTTGCTCCTTGAAGAATTAGGCTGTTGAATAAACTTGCCAGATTAAAACTATCTGTTCTGTTGCATCCTTATGAAGTGTACAGAACATAATGAAATATAGTGTAATGCTTTGGTAACTACTTGGAGATTTTGTGAGGTTTTATGAAAGTTTAACATAAAAATTATAAAAGTTGCAACTTTATATTAAATTTTGCAATTTTTTTACTAAAGGCTTGCAAGTGTGTAAGGATTTTACATGTAATAAGTATACAAAAAATTGTAACTCCATCATTCAATGTTGCATCAAAAAATATTTCAAAAATTTTCTCATTTTGATATAGAAGTTGCAACTTTCAATGAAAAAATTACAGAAACTATACAAATTTTTCACAAAGGTTGTAAGTACATACTGATACATATTTTTTTCAAATACATATTGAAGCATACCCTGAAATACAAGGTATTTTCAGTTTTTGCCTTTTCCCAAGTAAGAACATGATTTAGAGATGGCCATAATATTTCAGAAAGGGACAATTGATTGATGATGAACAGATGCAGTATAATTTATACCAAAAGATGTAAGCTTTTGATGATAAAAAAATAAAATAAGAGTAAATTGCAGAAACCTCATTGTGGTTTGGCCTGATTTCTCTTTACTATCCTAGGGTGTAAAAGGTGACAATGTTTCCCCGAGGCATGTTCTGTTATCAAATATTCTATATGCTTTTTTTTCCTACCCATATATTAAGAGAAATTGGACACATGTTAATTTTTTTAAACCATAATATAGTAAAATGATAATAGGCCAAGCAACTGTGGGGTTTGAAACTTTGATCCAATAATAGTTAAAATTTCATTACACTATGAGTGAGTTAGGTGTAAAATTTGTTAAGTTTGGATGGAAAAAACAACATAGGTGTTGTGTGTTCTGTTATCAAATATCCTCTATGCTTTTTTTTCCTGCCCATATATGAAGAGAAATTGGACACGTGTTAATTATTTGAAACCATAATATAGTAAAATGATAATAGGCCAAACAACTGTGGGGTTTGAAACTTTGATTTATTAGTAGTTAAAATTTCATTATTACACTATGAGTGAGTGAGGTGTAAAATTCGTTAGAGTTTGGATGGAAAAAACAACATAGGTGCTGTGGTAACAAAGTGAACCTCAGGTAGTCACATTGATACTTCTTAAATCACAGGGTAGCAAAGTAAAATAGAGGCAAACCACAAAAACCATATACTACTTAATGTGGCTTAAATCTCTAAAGGTGATCATGTTACTTTTTCTATATGCATTTTTTTTTTGCCTAACTGTGTCTCTGGCAAGAGCGCAATTTCAGGATTATTGATTAGTGTTGCAATTGCAGGTTGCTGGAGTTGGCTCCAACATGAAAGAATCAGTGAAGGGTATCTATCATAAGAATGTTATAAATCCAATAATTGTAACTCATTACCTTCGGGATTCGGTATTTGGTGTTCACATTATCCATGATATGGATGCATTTGGCTTCCTATTCGAATATAAATTAATTACAGATGTGTGATGTGTAAAATATCAAAAACATGATGTTTCGTGTGTATCAAGATGAAATATATGTGACATTTTAAGATTTTAAAGTGAAACAACCACATGGTGTTTTTGTATATTGAAATCGTTGCTAGATTCATAGATGATTATGGAGATTCACTGAGATCAACGATTGGAGAAGATTCTAACAAAAGATATTAGCTGCATGAATTAGGCCCTCACAAATTTTCAGCACTACATACCATAATTTATGCCTCAAGGTTTGAGGATATTTCATGGGAAGGAATTATACAAAGAGTCTTATTATTTCATCATCTGATCTTTTACTTCCATAGGAAATTTGAACCCATGACACAAAGGAAAATAACCAAATTAATTATCTTACCATCTCTTTCAATACCTTTCAATTTGCTTACATTTTAAATATATATTGGTTGCGTGTTTAATCACCTATGCCAGAATTATTGACATACAAAATGTTGTCTGTAGTTTTTTGTTTTGATACAGGGAATATTGATTGAAACTTTGATCTTTTACTTGTATTTATCACTAAAGTCAGCAAGAATGACATCACGATCAAGAATCCTAAACACTTGGATGACCCATAAAGATTGATACTAATGAAATTTCGATTTCTTGTAAATGCATGTGTTTGATTCCTTCAGAAATGTTGAAAAATAGAAGTTACTGTTTCAAATGATGATCGTATATGACATCAATTTCTTAATATACCTCTGAATTAGAGATAGATGTTTGCATATAACATTTTTTAATGATTTAGAAATGGATATATTACACTTGTCTCCCTAATATTTAATTTAATTACATTTTTATTTCTATATTTTCATAAATATACACTTGACTCCCTTAATCATGTATTTTAAATCTATAATCAACTCCTAAAATAGGGCAGTTAAGTAAATATCTATAAAAAAAAATGGATGTGAGTTTAATTAGACTACAATTTAAGAAAGCAAAATGTAATTTACCTTTCAAAAATTGATCTAAAGGATAGCCATTCATGTTAACCCACGGCGGAGCCCATTAGCCTATATATGCACACTTTGAAAGGTCTCATAAGCACAAGATGCACAATATCATAGAAGCAAAGATGAGTTCCACCCGCTCAAAAATCTCCCTTCAAGAAATTGATGATCAAGCTTTCCTCCTTGCTATGCAACTATCTACAATAAATATCTTGCCCGCAGTTATAAATGCTGCGATTGAGCTAAACTTGTTTGAGATTATTACTAAAGGAAATTCACATGGTGCTTCCATGACACCCTCTGAAATTGCTTCTCACCTTCCGATCCAAAACCCTAACTTGCCTCGCAGGCTTGAGCGGGTGCTCCGTCTTCTTGCTAGTCACTCTCTTCTTACTTGCTCTTTGCGCCCAGGCGAAGATGGTACTATTGAGAGGCTTTATGGACTCTCCTCCGCCGGCAAATACTTTGTCCGAGATGATGATGGTTATTCTATGGCTTTATGCTCCGTCTTGTTTAATCATCCAACCTTAACAAAGGTTTGGTAAGTAAATTCTATGACATAGTTTATATCATGATCTTAATTGCGATATGTAATCACAATATTATTATTATAAAACATTCTATAATAGTAATTTTTCAAAATTTTATTTTATAAATAGATATATTTTTTGTACATTTATTTATAATTTTGTTAATCATAATTTTATGAATTTTGTATATTTATATAATATTATATATATAAATATAAATTATTTATATAATACATAAATTACACATTAAATGTTTTAAATAATTTATTATAATAATCAATTATTTTCTACTAATTTTTATTTTTTATTATCAATGATTTAAATTTTTATTAACCCATAGAAGGTAGTTAAATAAGAGACTAACCGAATGTAATATTGAAAGGAGTGGATGTCAGAAAAATGTTCCTCTTAATAAAAGGACTTCCAACCCACCAAAATTATCATTCTTCCTTTTACCGAAAACCAATTAGTTTACTAGCACAGTCCGAAGCCTTTAATGCCTTTGATTTTCAGGTCTATTTTGTTATTTGAATTAATATTCGCCTAATTAATAATTAAAGTTTGAATTATAAGAATATTTTATTTGCATTCTATTAATGATGAGAGAGGGGGTGGAGTTGAGTGTAAATATAGCTATAAGAACTGGGCTCATATTTCATTTCGTGAAAACCTTATGTCGTGGAGTGTAATTTACCTTAACTAAATGGCAAGAAACGATTTTTGACCCCTAAAAATGTTGTTTTATGTAACAAAATAGCACTGATAATTACATAGAATGTTTTGGTGATATAATATATATATATATATATATATGTATAATATGGAAATAAATTTATTTAACCTTCATTTTCAGGAGCTTATTGGTTCAAAATGAAGAAAGAGGAATAAATCAATAAAAGAAAACAGAGAAAAAAGAAAAGAATAGTTCATAATTACTAGTCTATTTGATTTAAATAAGAAAGGAAATCAAATTCTTTTTAATCTCTTTCTTATTGTTTGGTTCATTAGAAAAATGAAAGAAAATTATTATTATTATTATTGTTGTTGTCATTGAAAATATATTAAGACCTAAAATCCCAAATGGAGGAAACAAAAACCTTAAGGGGGGTGGGGGGTGTTATGGTCAATTAATTTAGGATAAACTTATTAAAGAAAAATGGAGAAAGGAAATGAGCTCTTTTATTTTTTTATCAAATACACACCAAAAAAATAAAAACCCTTCATTCTCTTTCATCTTTCTGATTACCACCAATCAAACAACTTCATACTATAAACAAGTTTTACTTTGTCATAGAATCATGCAATGTATTAACCTCATATTTGGAATGTTTAAAAATAAAATTTTATTTTATTTTTAAATAACTTTTTTTGAAATGATGTTTAAATTTAAGTTAAAAGAAGAATTCATTTCATTTATAATTCATATATTAATTATATTTGTTCTATTATGAAATTCATTAAATATATCAAGGATGTCACTAAAATTTATTTCATTTGACATAAAACATATGTTATATAAATAATTTTATCATCATTTTAACATTTTATTTGTCACAATACTATTAAAATTTACATTTTAAATGATTCTATACATTTTTTAATATGTTTCAAATAAAAGAATTTATTTACAAATGTACTCCTTGTATAAGAGTTATATTCCTCTTTTTTCTTTCTTATAATTTTTTTTGTTCGTTATACACTTAACATAATTCTAATTGCACAAAATTAGAGGTATTTATCATTTTCTACTCGTATAATAGGTTGAAGGGCAAGGACACAATCCTAGAAGATGACAATGACTTATTCAAGAAAGTTCATGGGATGCCAATGTTCAATTACATGGAAACTGATCCAGAACTGAGCAAAATCTTGAAAAGTGCAATGACTGATCTGTCCAGTATACAGATGAAGAAGGTTCTTCAAGTTTACAAAGGATTTGAGCATATATCAACACTGACCGATGTGGGAGGTGGAATTGGGTCAAGCCTCAACATGATTGTCTCCAAATATCCTTCAATAAAAGCTATTAACTTCGATTTGCCTCAAGTGATTCAAAATGCTCCATCATATCCTGGTATTATGCACTTTCTATAATCCTTTTTTTTTCCTCTTATTATGCATTTAATTTACAGAAATTTTTTTACATTCTCAAAAATCTTTCTTATGTTGATTGCTTAATTTCTGATGGGAACTTTTTTATTACATTAACAATATTTTTAAAAATATAAATTAGATAACATTTTTTGAAATCTTTTTAATTAAACAAAACATGATAATATGATATTTTTAAAAATTATATTTTTAAGAAATAAATTCTCAAAAATATTAAATTTTCTATAAATACATGATTTTGTGAAGCAAATGTCATGTAAAAAAAATATGAAAACTTGAAAGATAATTAGTTTGAATAATAATAATAATAATAATCCTTCAACCTTAACTTAATAGTGGTTGGATTTTACGGTCAAATCATCTAATTTTTACAATCAACCCTCATAACTTGACTGTAAAACAACTCCAACCTTGATATTCTGTTAACCGTCAATAATGATTGTTTGAGTTACATGAGCACAATGTTATGTAATTTACATACAAAATTAGTAGTGTAAATCTATGGAACAAATTAACCACATGTTTATCCTATTTTAGCGTAACATAAAAAAAAATGATCACATGTAAGTTTCTGTCAATGATTTCACGTAAGTGTTAAATTATCAATGGAATATGGAGATTGGGAGTTATTTAAAAGTTAAGTTATTGAAATTGATGGTAAAAATTATAAGATTTGTCTATAAAATCCAATTGCCCTTAAATTGAACGAGTTTTTACAATTTTTTTTTAATTATTTTCATCCTTTCTTCCATTTCAATTTTACAAAGAAAGAGACAATAATGAAAAGGAATGGCTCCAATTATCTTGGCGAAAATTGTTGATGAATTTTGATCACTATGTCACTTTTTTGATAATTTGAAGGGATAGAGCATGTTGGTGGAGATATGTTTGAAAGTGTACCGAAAAGTGAGCATGCCATTATGATCAAGGTTAGTCAGAAACTTGTCAATAGTTTATATGTTAATGCTATTTCATACGTATGATGTTTCACAAATATAACACAATTATAAATGTCTCGGGACATATTAGTGCCTAGAAGAAAAATATGGTCCACAAGCGAACAATTCACGATTGTGAATCCCTTGTGAGATTTCTATGTATAACTATCATTTTCTTGACATGCAACACAAACCATGCATAAATATGAAGTATCAAATTAGGGGTAGGTTTGAGTTAGTTAAAGGTTGTCTACGTAAATTTTTTTATCAGATTATTTTTTTATATATTTAAATTGACTTTGACATTAATCGATTCAAGTTTTAGAATCAATTTTAACCACTTAAAATGGTTTAAAATCTTTTCTAAATGATTAACAATGATTTACTTTTGTTGAATGACTTTTTTTTTTATGATTACTATAATCTAAAAGATAATACTTGTAATTAGAAAAATATACTTATAATTTTAAAGTTTAATATAAATTATCTCACAATTGAAATGACTCATACAATACATAATTTCACATTATTGAAATATAAACTCATAAAAATTATATACAGTTTGCTGGATAAAATGCTTTAAACAATAAAAAAATAAAATAATAGATAAAAATTTTATTTGATTATAGAATAAAATTTTTGATGGATTCAATTAGAATTAGTTAGAGTTTTTTTAAATTATTCTTAATTGTAAATCAATTTTTTTTTTTTTAAAAAAAAATTCATTCTTTCAAGTCTTATCTAAATTTTAACCTTTTAATTTTGATTTAGTTCAATAGATTTTTTGTGATTTGATTTTTTGTTTTTGTCTAATCCTACGGAGAATAACATGAGTATGAATTTTGGTATGATTTTGTAGTTTATATGTCATGATTGGGACGATGAAAAATGCCTACAACTTCTGAGAAACTGCCAGAAAGCATTACCTGAAAATGGAATGGTGATTGTTATTGACATGATAATGCCAGAAGCACCAGAATCAACCATCGCTGCTAAGTGTGTTTCTACTCGTGACAACCTCTTGTCGTTTTTCCGTACTGGTGGAAGGGAAAGAACCAAGAAAGAATTTGAGGCTTTGTGCAAATGCTCAGGATTTTCTACTTTTCAGCTTGTTTGTTGTGCATTCTCTATTTTGGGGGTCATGGAATTTTCTAAGTAGTTTAATTAGGAAATAATTAAAACAGTATAATAAGTTATTATATCTCTCAATGTTAGAATTTTACATATGAATAGGAATTATTTAATATCAACTTAATTTATATATATCAACTCTTACATCACCGCATAACCTTTTAAAAAATAATTTTCTCACAAATGCCATGGTTAGATTTCAGAAATTAGTTATGTGAACTATATATGTAACATTTCATATCAATATTATTTGGTGCAAATCTGTATGAAAAAGTTAAATATTTGGTTATATATTTATTTTTGGATTTTCTTAAAATTTAGTATACAAAATCAATATTATAATTATTTTTAATAAAATAATTGAATTGATAAAAATCACATTTTAAAAATAGTTATACAATAAAATAAGAATTCATGTAAGTAAAATTTGAATCAATTGATATCCATCCTTAATTATACTTACATAATTCTAACTCCCTTGATTTGTAAATATTTTCGTTCTTTTTTATAAAAGTTAGTTAATGGCTAACGTTTAAAAAATCATATCTAACCTACGTGATGTATTTACTGCACAGCTAAGATGAACCATCGTCGCAACTTTCGTAATTTAGTTAATGCACAAATTGGACTTACGTAATTTATTTAATGCACAAATTGGATAAAGCGCGGTATTTAATCTAAGTAATCCATTTCGTCTACATACATATTAATCAAAATATATCTTTTTTTTTTTCTGGAAACAACACATTCATTAAAAATATTTTTATAATGAATAACGCAAGTTGGCTAAAGCCAAATTTATTAAAAGTGTTGTATTCGTAGCCAACATTCTATGAATAAGGGTGAATTGGTTTTAAAATTTTATAAACTTTTAAATTATATTCTAAAACCCTTTTCAAATCTTTTAAAATTTCAATAAAAAAGAAATAAATGATAAAAAAAAATATCACAATCTCGCCCAAGCAGTCTAAAATTTAACACCTTAATTATTCAATATCAACCACAACAATAATAAATACTAACAATATTAATTGCAAAAAATTAAAAAAAGAAAGATTAAAAAAATCAAACACTAATTTTATAGTGATTCAGCACTAGAGATCTACTCCAAAGATTATATTCACTCTTCAAGTTTAAACAAGTTTGGTTCCACTAATTAATTATTCAAGAATGAAACTGCGAACATTTTGATACTCAAAATCCTCCATTGTGTCGAATCTAAATGAGTGGAGTGAAAGACATTGAAGGGGAAGTAAAGTGTGTTAGAAAAATTAACAACACTAGATTGGTGATGTAGAAATTAAACTAATTTGGCAGAGACATGAAAATTTCACTAATCTAAGAAAATGTTGCCTTTATTCTTGATAAGAATACCAATGGATTTCTAATAATTCTCCCTAAGGATTCAACTAACCATTTGAAATCCTAAGGCGACAAATAACAAAATTTCCTTCAATTAGATTCTATATAGGTTTGTATGTATGGTAAATAAAAGAGAATAACAAAGATAATAGTAGTAATTTTAGTGTAACAGGCTCATAGAATTGTATTTAGATGACTATAGCTGGAAATCTCTAGATATATATATATATATATATATATATATATAAGAGGAAGAAGTTTGTATGCGCGCGCGCGCGCGCACACACACACACACATATATATATATATATAAAGAGTTGTAACTTTTCAGATTCAAGTTCCTCTTTCAATTGGAACATCGCTATCTATTTTAACAATCCTCCACTAGATTGTGATGTTTCCAATACCACCATATGTGACAACAATGTACATACAAGATGGTGTCATTAGGATTAAACCATTAATTAGTAGAAGTATATTAGGCTTCTAACAATTATTGATGGTGCATGTAGCTTAAACCACAAATCCTTGTGTTATAAATGGACATACCCTACACATTATGTCATGTCTAGAAAGATCAATGTACTAAAATATCAAACACTTAATAGCCATGTGTTCCATCCTAATTCATGAGTATTTATAAGAATTGATCCCAAACTTTTTGCTAAGAGTGGTACCACTATATATACTCACGTAGATGAGACTTCAGACACACCTTACTGTACAAGTATCATAATGTCAAATGACAAATCGACTTCATAAAGAGCAATATGCTTATCCTCCTTGGTCATAGTAGACATGCACCAGATTTCATCAGAAAATGGATGTATGAAACCTCCCCTAGTGCAAACTATTAAACCTTGAAAATAGAATTGTTTTATTCCTATTGCACATGGCTTATAGAAAAGGATCATAATCTCATTCTGGCTGATGTCCTTGCCATCATTCCCTTTGACAACCTCTTTGTAAAAAGATTAACCAAGTTTGCACTAGATGTTACAAATCAATGGTGACAATTTCATCAAAGATCAAACTCTAAATGTTATCATGCTTCAAACTTATTATTCTAGATCTTCTATTGTACATTCAACTATAAGCCGCAGACAATGTAGCCTAACTATCACATCCCAAAGAGACAGGCAATATTGATTGTGGCTACAGACTTATATCTAGTAGCAAGTTATGTAGCCACTTTGCCTCTTGACATGCAGCGTCTAAAGCCATAAACTCGCCTTCCATGGTGAACTGTGTAATGCACGTTTGTTTCTTACTTGCCCAAACATGACTCCTCCACCAACATGAAAATCCACCCAATATTAGACATGGTGTCTCCAATCTAGAAACCCAATTAGTGTCAGAGTATCCTTCAAGTACTAAGGGATATCCATTAAAGAGTAAACTACATTCAATTGTTTTCTTCAGATAACCAAAGACTTGTTTAACTATCATCCTATGTTGATTCCCAAGATTACTAGTAAATCAAGAAAGCTTGCATACCACAAAAGATATGTCAAGCCTAATGCAATGCATAGCATAACTTCTGATGGTGTTCACATATTCTAATTGCACCACCACTCTTCCAATATTTTTTACAATATGTGAAAAGGTATCATAAGGAGTGTTATACTTCCTTAATATCAAATGCTTATATTTCTTAAGCATTTTCTTGACATAATGGAATTGACTCAATGCAAACCTATTTGCATCCTCCTGACCTTGACACCAAGAATGATATTGGTCTCACCCAAGTATTCCATCATGATACTAGAAGATAAAAACTTCTTAGTCTTATTAACCCCACTCAAGTTTGTACCAAAAATAAACATATTAGTGAATTTAGTGTATATGCATTTGTCGATAGTATTATGCCAAAAACCATGAGACAAAGTGACAATGTTAAATTCTCATGCCATTGCTTTGATACTTGATTTAGCTTATACAATGATTTCAATAGTTGGCAAACTTTTTTCTCTTGCGCCGAAAGTGCAAAATCTTTCAATTGTTTCATATAAACTATCATGCCTATTAAACATGAACCATCATTTTTTTGTCATAAACTATCGTGTCTCTTAAACAAGAACCATTATGTCTCTTAGACATAAACCAAGATGCCTCTTGGATATGAACCAATATATCTTTTAAATATAAACCATTTTATCTCTTGGATATAAACCAACATATCATTTTGATATAAACCAACATCTATTTTTGATATGAATAAACATATCTTTTCAATCTCTATGATTCTTCAAATAACCTTTTGTTTGTCTCTTGATATAAAAGTTTTGAACCATTTCTAATATGTGAGAATTTAACAATGCACATATTTCTAATCTATAAACTTTATTTCTATTTATGAAGAATAACAAGTTATTATTCCATCACATCTAGTGAACTATTTTCAAATAGTCTCAATTAGAATTCATAAATCATATGACATATATAATTCTATATAAAGTGCATCTAATTTTGCATTATCAAATTAGATAATAAATTAAGTAACTCATGAAGATATCTTAACTAATCTATATGCCATATATTATTGAAAATTAAATAAATTAATAGAAAGATTAAGAAATTGTGCACCTATCCATCCTTGAACCATTTTGAATAATTGACATGACTTTAAAAAGCCATATTTTTGGCCTAATTCAATTAAGGGTTTTATTTCTATTGAATGGCTTCCTTACATATGTGTGTGTTTATATCACTTTCTGATACTTCTGCTTTCTCAATCATGCATGGACACTTGTCCTTGATATGTTCAATCATTTTTTCTTTGTTTGGCCTAGTGTTACTATATGATCTTTTGAATCACTTCTTGTAAGCATTTGTGATTTCCATGGTTTCATTCAGTTGAGGGTCTAGCATTGGTGGCAATTTTGGGTTAAGAATGCATGCATTCTTCATGGCGGTGAGGATAAGCATCATCTTGTCCTTCCAACGGGTATAGTTTGATCCATTAAAATGATCTATCCTTATGTAATCCATGCCCAACATTGCAATGGTTGATATATTTTATCTTAATGCCATCTTCGATATCTCCTTAGAATGTTAGAAAAATTACCACTACCCTTGATGAGAATGCCAACAAGTTTCTAGCAATTCTCCTCAGTGATTCAACCAACTAATAGAAATCCTAAGTTGATAAACAATAAAATTTCCCTCAATTGGATTTTATGTAGGCTTGTATGTATGGTAAATGAAAGAGAAGAACAAATATAATAGTGATAGTTTTGGTATAAAAGGATGATGGAATTCTTTTTAGATGATTATAGCTTGAAATCTCTTGATATATATAGAAGATAAAGAAGTTTGCATGAAGGGTTATAACTTTTCATAACTTCCTTTATAAAAATATATAAACATTCATCAAGAATGTCAGCTTTTCGATTTGCATATATGTGTATGTGTGTGTATGAAGAATTGTAGCCTTTCATATTCCAATTCCTTTTTCAATTGGGAAACATCACTATCTATTCCAACAGAGCATTCTGTACTGTATGACCTATAGGGCCCAGGAGTTTTAATTATTAAATCAACTTTGAAGCAGTGGTGATAATAAGAAAGAGAGATATTTTGGATCAAATGATGCTTGGAATGTGTTGAGAAGGTCTAGAGAAATGTACTTGTCAAATTTGGAAATGGTCTGTCTACAAGTGCATACTTTTGGTTGATTGAATTAGGTTTTCAATTGGCTAAAGCTTGTAGTTTTAAGAGGTCATAGAAAGCTTTTAGGAAAGAAGAAAGAAAAGGAAGAAAGAGGGGAGAAGAAAAGGGAAGAGAGGGGAAAAGAAAGAAAGGAACTAGGGTTTCGATCTTGAATCAAATAAAAGTAATCTTTAATGAATATACAAAAGAGTGTCATGACCCAAAACCAAGTATTATGATAGTGTGAACCATGTGGCCAAAGTTCCTTTTTACATAATTCCAGTCATTATAAAACAAACCTTAATTTACAATGTATATTGAAACCTGTGGACTAATGTGTACAATTTAAAAGCCCACAAGCTACAATAAAATAGGTAAATTATGGTTTGTTTTATAATGACAAATTCAAAAAAAAAATTGAATAATAATAAGTAAACAATTATATATTTGAAATTTACATATATTTGAAAGATATAATTTACATCGACTTTAAAACTTATGGATGAGATAGTAGTTAATTTGAAATTGATATAAAATTTTATAAATTTAATCTACATGATAAATATATTAAATTCAATAGTGGATTTTATGAAAAAATTATTTTATAAAAAGTTAAAAAATAATGTGAGTATACTTTTTCTTGATATCAATATTAATTGATCCCCATTCTTTATCTCTCTCCCATTATATATGTGTGTGTGTGTGTGTGACAACAATTCACTGCCCTTTTTTCATTTAAGACTACTATTCTAACTTGATATACTATGCTATCCTATCCTCCCCCTCTTTCCTCATACATACATACATACATACATACATACATATACACACATGCATACAAATATACATATACGAATTTTTATTTCATGCACTACTAGTGTATTTCCATTTACACTAACGATGTATATAATTATACCATATATCTCATGTTCTATTTTTTCTTTTTTGCTAGAAAAGATCAAATTTATTAAGTAAAAGCAATCAATTTGCCATGCTCACAACCATCCTCAACATTAGAAGGAATTTCCAGAATGGACCTAGACCCACTCCTACTAACATGAAAAGCCCAAGATGCTCCTTTATAAGTTACTAAATTATCAATCCTGAAATCCAAAAATAAGGAAATAAACTCAAAATTAGCTACAAAATTCCTAATTTCCTCCACCAAAGTTTGAATACGTCAAAGGCACTAAATCAACCCTGAAGCTGTATCTACTACCAGCTTGCAGTTAGTCTCCACGATAACCCAAGGATGCACCTGCATGCAAATAAGAAGCAATCTAGCATGCATTTTCAATAACATGGGCTTCAGCTTCCTTAGATGAGTGACATTGAAACTTTTTAAATAAGATGTTAAGGAAAGCCGCAAGATGATCCTAGACAAGCATTGCCGAAGCTGTCTGTGTATCGCTCCAAGCAACATTTGTATTGAGCTTCAAACAATTTTTTGGCCAAGAGACCCAGTGCACCACTTCAAATTGATGTTTTGATACAGATGAAGATCGAAGATGTCCTATCTGATCTAGTAGGTCAATATCCGCCAAATTCCCTACACGTTCAATGTTTAATTCTTCACTATAATGGATTATTGCATTGTGATATTCCAAAACCCTTTTAATGATAATTGCTCTTACAACTGTGATTTCTCTTACTTCCTCCATGCTTAACTGATCATAAATCCTATTGTCAAAATTGAAAATTACTAGCAGAAATTCAATAGAATTGACAATGTGAAAGTTTTGCAATTGAAAACCCAACACCTTGAAGTAGAGATGCCTTGTGATCACATTTGACCATAATATGAACATCATTCTCCATTGATGCTCCACACAGAGGTCATGAAGTATCCTGTTTCTAATTACCTCTAAGGCATGATTTTAAAAATAATTAATTATTTTATTTTATTTATTTTTAGTATTTTTTAGTTATCCACTTTGGTACACATCCACATTCCACTTGTTTATTTTGTTAAACATTTATCCTTTTATTTTTTTAAAAGGCTTTTTTTTAATAAACTATAAAAATTAAATTTTTGAAAGTTTATTGCTTATAAAAAAAAAGTGCAACATACTTTTTTTTTTAATGAAAGTTTATCGTTTTTGATAAATTATAAGACATTATTTTTTTAAAAGTTTATTGTTTATACAAAATTAAATCTGAAGATTTCATTCTCTTTGTGCATGTATTTTGTTAAAAGAAATTGAATTTTATCAATCTATAAGTTAATCTTCTAAGAAAAAACATAAGAAATGTCCATGTACTCATATAAGCAGTTTTTTAATTAATTTAAAATAATTGAATAATAAAAGAGGAAAGAAGATTTCGCACAAACAATTTAACTAACTTAAAATAATTAAATAATAAAACATTGAATAGCATGAGATAAAAAAAGAAATAAAATTTGATTATGATAACAACATTAAAGGAGTAATTATAGAAAATTAAACATAATAGATATTAAAAAAAATATTGATCGTAAAGTCTTGCTCATTCCTAGCTAACACTAGGAATGAGCAAGACTTTTCAATTATTTTAGTAGAAATGTTAAAAAGACACTTGGCACGTTGCAATTTTTTTTGTAAGTAATAAAATTATTTAAAAATAACATAGTGTATTAAAAAAAAAACAAATTTTCAAAAAATTGGAGGGATAAACATTAAAAAAAAAAGGAAAAAGTTTTGAACATGGATTTGGGACCAAGTGGATAACTACAAAAAAATTAAAAATAAATAAAATAAAATAATTAATTATTTAAAAAAATGTTTTAAAGATAGTTAGAACATGGAATACATGTTGCAATTACATGCACCGTTGGTAGGATTGACAATGGGGTGAGTTGAGCTAAGCTGGTTTGAGCTTAAGTTTGATTTGCTCTAAATATTTCTAACTTATGACTTGGCTCAAGTTCGACCTAAGCCAATTTTTTTAACCTAGGTTTGGTTCAAATTAAGCTCACAAACAACTTAACTCATAAAACTCCAATTAATTATAATAATGTAATACTTGTTGATAATTTAATAGTTTAAACAATTTATAAATGTAAATATGTTTAGCAAATTAACAACATAAAATAAATAAATAAATATAAAAATGGTTAAAGATAATACTATAATATTATTACTCATATTATAAGTAATTTAACGTAACATAAATAATAATTTATCTCAAAATATAAAATTGCATGCATTACGACCACAACTAAATTAAAAAGATGACTTAGTTTGAATTTTTCAATTCTTCTCTTATTTCTCCTAATTTTATTGTTTGAATGAATAAAACTTGAAATTAAAATTATTTACTTAAATATTTGACTTATTGAAGTAAAATTAATACATTATTTATTATTATTTTTGTCTGCACTCCTTTTATAACAAAGTATGTCCATAGAGAATTTAAGATCTTCAAGTGATAACTGTCATTAATCTATTTTTTAAAATTTTTTTACTTAAAGTAATATTTAAAATACTTATAAAAATAAAATAATATATTAGTAATAAAAATATATATTATTTTATAATGAATTTTGTCAAATATTTTATTTTAAAATATAATATTATATAATATATATTTATACATATATATTTATTTATTTCTACTTATATATTTATATGTCGAGTCTGTTTACAAACAAATGAATTGATATTGTAATAGTTTAAGCTTGACTCATTTAAAGTACAAGTTAAATAATTCAATTCTGTTGTTTCATGAATTTAGTTTATCAAGTTAAATTAAATTGTTAGCTGGTTCCCGAGCTGGCTTGATTTGCTTCAAGCCCTAACCGGCCACTAGTGCAAATGGACCTACGCGAGCTATGCTGAAACAGATCCAGATACCCACTCATAAAAATAAAGTGACAATTAAATTCCATCCCGGGACACTCACAATTCGCCCCTGTTATCTTTAGTGGCCATAATATTCTTTCATTTTAACTTCATCCATGCAAATTAATCCCTATGTTATCCATTTAGCGGGAACTTAGACAATTGGGATGTTAAATGCCGTTGCACCCCGTTAATTGATGATAAGTAATGAAGCCAAGAGAAAGAGAGACTAAGGATATTTACCAAAAATATTTTTCTTAGAAATTATTTTATTTATTTATATTTATAATTATAAAATATTAAAATAATAAAAAATATTTTATTTATTCTATATCATTTGAGGAGAGTGTACCACAAAACATCTCATATATTTTAAAAATGAAGTCTTTTTTATCTATTATCATAATATCATACATTAATTTATTAATCACGAAACATATAAATGACATAAAAGGTATATATATATATATATATAAATAAGTAAAAGTTTCTCATAAAAAATAGTAATTGATAAATCAAATAGAATAAATCTCTAAATTCTCACCCTCCTCGGTGAAAACTCCCCTTAAGAAAGCGGAAACTTTCCATTGCTTCCTCTCAAATGCCCACAAAGAAACATGACTAACAAACACGAGATCAATAATCTCCATTTAGCATATAGATGATTAGCTTTTCTTCTTTGTGATTCGTATTCTAAAACTCTTCGTTGTTGCTTCTCTGACTGAAGGTTTTATTAGATGGGTATCTGGACCCTTTTTCTATCATAAGTTGTCACATATCACACATTTCACAATGATAGAAAAAAAGTTACACACTTAAAAATTTAAATTTTTAATTGACTTAATTTAGAGCAAAAAGTAAATAACCTCTTAAACTAAATTTAATCTCACATAATCCCTCTAAAATTTTAAATTCTACAAATAATTCTTTTGAGAATTTTAAAAAACTAAAAATATTTAAATCCAAATTTAAAGAACTAAGAAAAGATAAATAAGCCACTTGTTTAATTGTTTTTTTAGTACAATAAACTGAAAGTAATAAAAAAATGTAAATCCCACCTCTTCAAATATAGTTGAATCAAATTTTAATAATGATTTTAATAATAATTTATTTAAAGTATTTGTCTTCGCTTATATCTTAAATACATTAAAGACTTAATTTCCATAGTATTTTAGTTTAGAAGAAGATTCATTTACAAATTAATTGAAATTCATATAAAAAATAGTTAGAAAGAGTTATGAATGACTTACATATCGATTTTTCTGTTTTTTAATTGAGATTTTAACATTTTTAATTGTTTAAAAACTTGAAAGTGGTTATTTGTAGAATTTAAAACTTTAGGGAGATTATGTGACACTAAATCCTACATTAAGAGAAATATTTATATTTTGTGCCTTTAATTTATTCACGAATAATACTGATTTAGATACCTTTGGGTATACAAATGAATGTACATAAGTAGTCACGTATAATTTAACGCGTACGAGTGCTCATGCTGATTCTTCTAAAACCCCTCAAGTTATTATATCATAAAAAATGTCTACAGTAATTCTAAATTTTATTTCATTGAAATATCAAGACAAGAAGAAACTATGAGCTTGTTTGAAAGTGTTTTTAGGGATTTTTATTTTATTATTTTTTAAAAATAATTTTTTAAAAATAATTCTAAAAATTATTTTTTAGAACAAAAGAATAAAAAATTTATTTGAATATAAATTTTGAAAACAAGTATTTTTCTTATTTTTAAAGAAAATTGAAATACATTTAATATTATTTATAACTTTATCAGTAATGAAAACATGTGTTCTCCTTATTTTTTAAGAAATCTGAAAATAATTTTACATAAAAATAAGGAAAACACCGAAATAATATTTTTTAAAAATTATTTTTTCATTTATACTTTTACAAAACAGTTTTTTAAAAATAACTTTTAAAAATAGTTTGTCAAACAGATTTTTTTATTTTAGTAAAATAAAAAAATTATTTTCTAAAACAAAAAAAACAGGTCGCGATATAGGCCGTATATTTCTATTAGTTTATAGGTGGGAATCAATTGACACTTAAAAAAAAAAAAACTCTTGCACAATTTTTAACTTTTTATAAGATAAAATTTTCACTAAGTCTATAATTGCATTCAATCTATTTACTTTTGTAGATGCACATGAAATTTTATATCAATTCAATATTAGTTATTATATCATTATTAAGCTTTATAATTTAGAAAAATATGCATTTCTAATATAAGTAAATTTCTTATTACAAATTATTAATCAATTAGTAGATTGCTTGTGTTGATCATCAATATATAATACAATTTAATAATTTATATGAAAATGAGTTTAAAAAATTTATGATTTTATTATTTTACAAAACAATTTTTTAAAAATAACTTTTAAAAATAGTTTATCAAACAGATTTTTTTATTTTTATAAAATAAAAAAAATAAAAAACTATTTTTTTAATAAAAAAAACAGATCGCCAAATAGGCCTATATTTATATTTCTATTAGTTTATAGGTGAGAATCAATTGACACTTAAAAAAAAAAACTCTTGCACAATTTTTAACTTTTTATAAGATAAAATTTTCACTAAGTCCATAATTGCATTCAATCTATTTACTTTTGTAGATGCTCATGAAATTTTATATCAATTCAATATTAGTTATTATATCATCATTAAGCTTTATAATTTAGAAAAATATGCATTTCTAATATAAGTAAATTTCTTATTACAAATTATTAATCAATTAGTAGATTGCCTGTGTTGTTAATCAATATATAATACAATTTAATAATTTATATGAAAATGAGTTTTAAAAAATTTATGATTTTATTATTATACAATATTGCATTTTTTCCAATACATTTAATCCAAGTATATTATTATTTAGGCTTAATTATATTTTTTTATTCCTCTAATATATATTTTATTTGCATTTGGTCCTCTCAAAATATAAAATTCTATTTTGGTCTCTCATAAAATTAAAAACAAGAGAATTTTAACACCAAAACCTAACTTTCGTTAAAATTATAAACCAAAAAATTGACATGAAAAAGAAGGGGACTAAATACGGTCAAAATAAATATTAGAAAACTAAAAATACAATTAAGACAAAAGCTAGAAAAAAAAAAAGCTGACATGAAAAGAAGGGTATGGTCACAACAAAAAGAATGATGAAAAGGGAAAAAAAAAAAGAAAAAGAAAAAAAAAGTGTAATTAGAATAAATTGAGCGTATTTATTGTAATAGATTGGAGCTTTAAATTTACTATCATAGATTTTAAAATCTAATTAGATAAATTTCAATAATATTTATAAAATTTAAGATATATATTTTGCTATAAAGTAAATTAAATAATTATTTAGTAGTTGAAATAAATGATACTCTAAAACATTTAAAAGCTAAATAAAAAGGACAATTTTGAAGATAAATAAATTCTTTATTTAATTTAAATTATTTTTTTATGATTAACTAACCAAACAACAATAATTTTGAAAAATAGATGAACATTTAACAAGTTATCATTTTTTTATTTTTATTTGTTAACTTATGAATTATAAAAAATAGTTATTTACAATTATTTTGAATGCTTAGATTTTTATGTAAAATGAATGTCTTATTTTATGATAATAAAAAGTTTGGATATATTAATCATATTAAAAATTAATTTATATTTATTCAAGTGTTTTGATCTATTAATTACTTTGAAAATAAATTATTTATCATAATTTTTTAAATATATCAATGTATTATTTATTTTCAATACTAAGTAACTATCTCAATTTACTTTAAAAAAAAAAAAAACCTAAATCATAAATCTTTTCAAATGTTGTTGAAACTTATTTAATTAAGATTTAAAATTTATGATAGCATATTCAAAACTCTATTTTATTACACAAGATATACTTAAGTTATTTCAACTACACATTTTTTTTGTCTTTTTGTTTTTTATTCTTTTCTCCCTTTCCTCCTTTTTTTCTTGGGAACTAAACCCTTCTTTTTTCTTCAGCATTTTTCATTTTTAGCTTAATTATATTTTTTATCTCTATAATATTCACTTTAGTTACTTTTGGCCTATTTCTTTTCATGTCAACTTTTTCGTTTCTATTTTTAACGGAATTAGAGCTCTATATCTAAATTATTTTGACTTTATTATAATGATTAAAATAAAATTTTGTATTTTACAAAGAAATCAAATACGAACAAAATACATATAAAAAAGACTAAAAACATAATTAAACCTGTTATTTACATGATACTATTACATAACACAGGTTCATGATACATAATTTAAAGCCAAAAAAAAAAAAAATACTAAAATTGCATGACTGATGCACACACACACACACACACACACACCTATATATATATATATATATATATATATAAACTTAATAACAAAATATTTGATATTAATTAATTAACTTAATCTGTTATTTTCAATATATTAGTTATTGAAACTACTGTTAAATTAATATATTAGTGTACTAAATTATAATATTAAATTGAACTTACATATCAATATATTAAATTAAAATACTATTTTTCATTTCTTATTTGTTTTTTAAAAAATAGGCATACAAATTTGTGCTTTATTAATCAAAGTAAATAAAAAATTAAATAAAACTCCAGCTCAAACTTAATTTGTGGATTACTTATACAGCTTTAATATTTTTTATTTTAAATTATTTATATTTTCACAATTCTTATATTGTTTTTAGGCTATTTGGATGGACTTTTTTCTTAAAAAAAAGTTACTTTTTTTTTTCAAAATAAAAAGAAATAAAAAACTTAAAAAAAAAAGTAAAAGTAACAAAAAAGTTAAAAAAATATTTTTTTTAAGTTCCAATTTTCTGCTTAAAAAAAAGTACTTTTTAACTTTTTTTTTGAAACAAGAAATTGAAGTTTAAAAAAAAATATTTTTTTTAAATCCATCCAAACGGATTCTTAGTATAATAATAAATTCCTTACATTAAAATAATTTTGTAAAAAATTCAAAACATGCCAACGATTGGATCTGAATTATGAGGTCACTTTTATAATTATGCTATTTTGTGATTTCCAATTATAAAAATTTATGTGCACTCCACAAAAAGGAAAATTTAATCATTCATTGCACTCTCCCGTCAGTCCTTTCTGCATCCCATGGTCATTAAGGCTCTTACAAACTGACGGGCATTATAATCTAAACTTTTACATGGTGTAAAATACACAGTAATCATTCAAATAAACTCAATTTGGAGATGATTTGAATAATAATCATATTATGTTAGATTAATATATTTGTTAAATAAATGGCAAGTCATAATCTAATTAATTTGTTTAATAACTTGAATGATCAAAATTTATATTATAAATGAGTTATATAGATAAACCTGTTTAACATCCCATCTATTAAATTTAGTAACTTATTATATTTAAAAAATCATTATTTATTGAATTTTAAAATTATTTTATTAATTTTTAATAATAAAATTAATAATTTTATTCTTAAAATTTTAAAGTATTAATAAAATAATTTTTAAATTATAAAAATAATTACGATAATATTTTATTTATATAATTTTATTCTTTATATATATATTTTATTCATAATGAAGGAATGAAATTATATAAATAAATACTATTTAAGCATCAACAAATCGACGGATTTAACATGATTGGTGTTGAATAAGTGATTTATTTATGATGCAAATCGTATATTCATACGACTGTTGATCCGTTCCTTTGCAAACCAATAAGTCAAATTTAGAAAATTTCAAGTTTCATTAGGATTTATAATGTACCGACACTTCATATAATAATCGTATTTGCGTGTCAGAAACGCTCCTATTTCTGACACTTCTCGACACCGACACTTTATTTATCATGTAAAAATAATTTAACACTTCTAAAAATATTGTATCCCCGTATTCGTGTTCCTGTATCTACGTTCCGGTATCCGTGCAACATAGATTATGATTATGATTGATTAGTCAATAATTATCATATATCAACGTCACGCTTTCATACACGTATCCACTAATAGAAGTTGCTGTATAAAAAGTAAGCTAATATAATAAATAAATTATTGAAAATAAAGATTACACAATAAAGTTGAAAATCTAGTAAGACGGGCCGACCTATTAGAATGAAGTTTGATAGATCTTAAAAGTATATCTAGATCTAGCGGATAAGATTATGCGTAGAAGTTAAAACTTAGAAATGACAAATGGCTAGCCACGTTCATGACAGCGGGGCAAGAGGTGGCACTGTCATCGAAGAAATATTTGATTATTCCGATCACAAATATCCTTGTTACTCAAGAACATAATTATCAATTTTATTAAATATATAAATATTAATTTTGTAAAATTTATATATATTAGAAATTATATTTTTTTATTTTTAAAGTACTGAAAATTATAATTATCATTCTCTTATTAGGTGAGAGAGTAAGAATATATATTATGATAGACGTATAAAAGTTTTTTTTAAATCACTGCCTTAATTTACTATCTTTGTGGCATAGAGTTTCTTGTATGTTTTAAATATAACATGTGTTCTTTTTCCATCCAATAAAGTTTAATTATCAACTTTTGTAATTTATAATATATTAAAATTTAAAAAATTAATTTTTTAATATATATAAGTCCTACAAAATTAGAAAATGGATAACAAAATTGACCATTAACCTTTATTTATTAAGTGTGAGTAAGGACATTTGTAGTAGTTAGAAGCATATCAGAATTCTCCAAAATGACAAATACTTATGTACTTCAATTTTAGGAAATATTTTATATATTTCAATTATTTCAATTATAACACGTGTTTTTATTCATATTTAATAAATAAATACAAATTATCAATTTTATTATCTATTTTTTTTATAGGACCATATACATTAAAAATATGATTTTTTAATTTTGAACACATTGGAAACTAAAAAAAATTGACAATTAACCCTTATTTATTGAGTGAAATAATAATACATATTATAATTAGAGCATATAATAAGTTTTTCATATTATAACATATGTCGTTATTTCCACCTAATAAAAAATAATCAAATGTATATTTTATTGTCCACATATCAATATTATTTTATGAGCTTTATATATATTAAAAATTATATAATCTTTGTTATATTAAAAATTACAATTTTTTTTACTAAACAAGAATAATAATGAAATGAAATATATAAATATTTCTCCATGCCTAATTACACATCACTTGTCTACATTCTTGATCTTGAATCTTCGTTTAGCCTTGCAATGAGTCAGGTTTATCATGTATCCCACCAATCTCACTCCCAACGACCACCTGCATATCCAACTTCATATCCTTTGCCGCCGACGCCACCACTTGGTTACGATCCTCCTCTTCCACCGCTGCCTGGCTATCAAGGCTACTTCTATGAAGGATATCCAGCTTTGCCATCCGCAGCTCCACCCCCTCTCCACCTCCACCACCAATATTGTTTTGGTCGTTCCTCTCTCCTCAGAGCCTGGTACATAGCTCTCCAGCTCCACTTCATCTCTATTGGAATTATTAATTTTTTTTAGAATTTTCTACTCACACATATTTTACACATACATATGCGTAGTTTGGCTGCTCTCTGTTGCTGCTGTATTTTGGACGAGTGTTGCATCTAGTCCTACAACAATGGCTGCACCACAAAGAATAACTTTGTTTGTGTTCAACCCATGGTTTAAATTTTGGTTGCGCTACAATTAACAAAATTGCAGACAAATGCACAAATATTGCTTCTTTAATTTTAGTTTATTATAAAGAAAGATCCCCGTGGTAGGCAGTAGGAGTATTATATTACAAAGTTCTAATTTCTTTTCAATCAATTATATATTGTCGTGAGTGGAAGATAGATACTTAATATATATATGATTTCTTGTCCAACAATTCCTATAAATCCCTACATATAGAAACACTCCAAATTAGTAATCACCAGTCACCACAACAGGGAAATCATGCAAGCTGCAAGCAGTTTAGTTAATTAATTAATCTGCAGTTGCCAGTACACTGTAAATCACCATCTACATTGATACATATATAGATTGGCAAAAATATTCTAAAATGACCCCAAAATCTTCTAAAACATATACAATACACCTCTCACCTCATGTTGAGATTTTTTTTGACAAATTTTATTTTTTTAAAATAAGATAATTTTGTATTTACATTTTCATTTTATTCAAATTTAAATTTTGATGAGATAAAGTTATATCAAATTAGATATATCTTATTATTTAATATTGCGATCAAATTAGACTTTTCTTTTTATAAGTATTTTGGTTTATAAATACTTGTATTATATAAAGTTTGATTAGGTATGAAACAATTTAGTTTTTTCTAACGCTAATGGGGATTGCTTCATATCCTATAATTAATTTTTATCCTTTTGTGGTGATGATTGAGAGTCAAGAGGATATATAATATAAGGTATTTTTTGGTGTATCTAGAATGTGAATTTGAGAACTATTATATCGCTTATATTCTTTCTTGTTTTTACTTTATCAACATGATTCCGTATTGATATTTCCCAACAAGTGGTAAAGTTCATTTTACCAAATTTGGGTTTTGATTTAGCCTTTGCTTGTGCTTGGTTTTGGTTTTGGTTCTTCTTGACCATAGATTAATTTTAATATTATGATTTAGTTTGATTAAAGAAATATCAACATATATTAGATCTGGAGTTCAATATCAATTTTAGATTTTGTTTGAGCAAAAGCTCCTTATTATATATTTCTAGTAGTTTTGTTGAGAACTTTGTATGAAAAAGATGAAACAAATTTGATACATATGTAAAGTGGTAGTACTCTATTGTGGAGTTTTAAAGACATTCTTTGTCTATGGAAAAGATGATTAAGATTTGGTGAATTGAAGACTTTGATAATTGAATTTGTATCAAGATGAAGATTATTGAGATTTTTTTATCAAAATTCTATTTTTGTAAAATATGATAATTTTTTATTTATAATTTTATCTTATTCAACTTTGAATTTTGATGACACAATAACAATTCTTGTTATTTTTGAAGGAAATTCTCGACAAATTTTATCAATAAGAAAATCCCCATGAATTTCCAATGAGACTTTATGTATGATAGGTTTTCTAACGAAAAAATTCATCAAAAATTTTAAAATCCCTTAACCATTGAACAATGGCCTTCCTTTCTTATTTTCTTCCTCTTCCTCTTTGCACTGTCGCACTAGAGCTCTTCTCTTCCTTCAAAAGTTTGATTCTTGCATTTTAAAGATAAAATTTTCAATTTTATATCGAAGAAATGATTCATAATACTTTGTTTAACACTTTTACCAACTATTTTGGTTGATGTAGTCCATATTTCAAATTGTAATTATTATTTTTTCTTATTTTGATATATGTAATTTTGGTTTTAAGCTTGTGTAAGAGTTACTTTGGCAATTCTTTAGCTTGCATACAAAGGTTAGTATACATTTTTAATTATTAGTTGATTAATTATTGAAGCAATTAGTGTTTTGCTAGAATAATAAATAAAATTAGATTTATAAACTATAAGTTGAATTTAGATTAACTAGTTATATTTTGATATAGATTTAAGAATTATATTTCAAACTAGATTGAATATGGTTAACCGGTTAGAGGAGACACTTGATAGTATTGGTTAGTAAAAAAGTTGTTTTGTTGATGTTCAGACATGTAAAATGAATGAATCAAGCCTAAGTGAGCCTGTACATGTCTATTCATATAAGCCCACAACCTTAAACAGGTTAAACTTAAGAAGCTCAATTCGCCCCTTGCACGAGCTGGGTTAGCCCCATAGGTTGCCTGTTTTGCAATTGACCCCCTCCAAAAAAAAAGAAAAGCGCTTCCAGACTGGTGCATACTAGATACTAAATACTCTAAGGCTAAAGGTTGACAAAGTCATTTGTCAAGAATAAAGCCAATACAATACAGTAACAAACATTTAAGGTTAAAAGGTGCAAGATGAACCAAAATAAATTTACACTAGAATGACATTCAATAGTACAATTACAATTTTCTTCAACATATATATTACTCTTATGACAATATGATATGCTCAAAGATGTATTTGATGCAATGAACCACAAACTACACCCCAAACCAATGGAGGCCAAGTAACTGGCTTTGTAAGTTGAAGATGAATCTTCCATTTGTTCTGCATGATATATCACAAAAGCAAAAAAAAAAAACTATAAGTAGACAAGTATTGCATGACATGTGACATCTAATTATACATTAGCTTACTTTGCCTGAAAGCTATAAATTGAAAATTCAAATGACTATATTTATTAGAGAAATAAAAAAAAATTCCAACAACTCAGTAAAATATAATGCTATAATAGAGACATATAAATACAATAGCATGAACTTATATACGAGCAACTTTCTTTTCAATAGCATTCGAAACTCAATAACTTATATAACATAGTCATATAAATACAATTACCTTGTATCCAATGTTATCCCTAGTATTCTCCCCTATCTCATTGGAGATTCTATTAGCAATTAGATACACACTTGAATTTGCAAATGCTTGATTAACCTAGTCCACAAGAAATAAACAGTCAAAACCATCAACAAGTAAGCAAATCAAGTAAGAATACTAAATCAACTCACAACAAAATAGTAAGACCTTCTGAAAAATAGCTTCATTAGGAAAAAAATTATTTGATCTATGATAGTCCTAGTTAAGAAAAATCAAAACACATTCAACAGAATGGCCAACATAATCAAATTTAAACCTTTAAATAGAGCTAGCTTATATACAAGCTTATGATAGGAAAGTTTTAATCGAATTTAAACATGGCTTACACAACACACATGACTAGCAAACATCCCAAGTAGCATTTAGTATCAATATCACAATTCACACGTGGCCAACTACCTATAAATTCAACAATACTACCTACTAAAAATGTTAGAATGAAGACAGACAAAACATTCTCAAATTATAACAAGGTAATCCAACTTCTTGCAATCTTCTTCCTCAACAAATCATTGCCTATTACTTGAGTGTCCATGGACAAACCTATATAATAAAGAAAGACAATAACATTAACAAGGCAAGTAAAGAAATAAGTTTTTCACATGTTTAAAGTCAAATATAAATATTAAAGTATAAAATCATACATGAATGATCAAACTTCTATAATATTCACTTGACTTTCCCTAATAGCACTTGGACTTTAATCATTTGAATCTTCTTCTTGTCACATCCCAATCCCAAAACACGTGACCAACATAGGAGGTCACCTGTTGGATACCTCTTATAAGCCTGACAATGTACATAACTCACGTAAGACAAGTGACTATGTAATGCACATGCAAGACACACGACCATATTTTAATTAAATTTAAACACTTTACCTTTTGCCAAAAATCTGACAGAGTTTTCCCTATTTTTCGGACATCTAGGCACAAGGCCTTCATACACAACAAAAGGGCAACTGCCTATCACAACCTGTATAACAGCATAAAACTATACAATGGCCCAGATTATATAATAACAACCTACTGGACATCCATACAAAGTATACAAAACATGTACATGCAATCCTATCTAACTGCCAAGTCACATTACCATTTTTATACCTTTTAATCTCCGCAGATAGTGGTTTACAGAATGGGAAGGCCGAAAAGGCTTCTGACTCTAAAAAATATAGAAATAGAAAGAGTGAGTTTTTAGGAAACTCAGTGAATAAACAATCCCTTCTGAAACCATTTACCATGTATAAATCAAATCTGATACCATTTACAGTCAAAAAATCCTACTTACCTGTTTAATTACCTTTATCTTAAAGTAAACTTAGAAAATTAACATTTCATAAGAAAATTAAGTATCAGAAAATGCAATACTTAATAACATAAAATAAGCATCAAACTAAATCTTTATGAAAGATATGTTCATCAAAACACAAATCATGAAAGTGAATCAAAACTACTTATCAAAATACATTTTAAAGGAATAAACCACTGGATCCAACGAACAATCTCCCCGAGGATAACCATATCATATATCTATCATGAGCCATCCAACACGTCTGCTGAATGCCTATGGACATATCCCTACAGTCTTTCCTCCCTTATTCCTCCAATGCGCAAAATAACAAGGGCACTTGAGGGTTCCCATTGGGCACACTAACTCAATTCTTTTCTTCTTTGCAGCCATGTTTCCGCATTGTAATACTCATGTTTGATCCAGCCACTTTTTCTTTAAAAACCATTTTTCGGGTAAGCAATAGTAATAAAACATTCAAAAACTAACTAAAGCATTTTCATTTCCATAAACAACATGTAGAAAAATAATATTATCCC
>JANHAO010001548.1:0-32420 GCA_026873985.1 Saraca asoca
TCATCATAAAATTATACGGGTTGTTTATAAGGTTCATTACATATGCCAGAAGTATCAAAAGTCAAATTATACAATTATTATTCTATAAGGGTGGGGCCTTGGGGGCTAAGCCTTTAATAGGCCATGAGCCGGACGCTGGGACATCAGAAGCATCAGGTGCAGAAGCAACATCAGTAACTTAAGAGTCACCCTCTCCCTGGGCAACGACCTCTGTAGATGATATGCGGACCACGGTACCTAGACTCTTCCTCACTACTCGAGCTCTCCATTGTTCGACCCCCTCGATGGCCTGGGGGCCAAAGAAGGAGTAGTCAAGATTATGATACTTTGCCACACGGTATAAAGGAATGAATCGAGAACTGTCCTCCTTTTCTCTGTGGCTATCTCTGCTTCACCTGAGGACATCTCGACCTTAACCTTTGTTGCTTTCTCTTTCACGAGCTGCAACTCTCTTTTCAGCATTGCCACCTCTTCAGCAGAAGCCTTAGCCTATTGCTCTATGGCTTGTACTCTCTCTTCGGCAGCCCTTGCCACCTTGTTTATATGTTGCAATTGCGTTTAGGCATCGTACAATTCCATCCTTGCTTTGTTGAGGTCGTTAGTTGTGAGACCACAATTTGTCTCCATATCTTCACGATGTTTCATCTTACGAGATAACGCGATCTCCAACTCCCTCACTTTCCTCCCAAGTCCCTGCACCTCAGCTCGACGAGCCTTCATCTCATTCATAAAGGATGACTTTTCTCTATCTTGGTCATCGCACTCAGTAGTAATATTCAACAATGATAGAATGCTATGTAAAAATAGACAGTAAGGTTAGACTTGATAATAAGAGAAATGGCTAGCATGAGTAAGAACACATACCGATAGACCCTGTCGAGTGGCATATCCCACCAGCCTATCGAGGGGAAGATCCTCACTCTCAATCGCTACGATCCTGTCATCATTGCCTAAGACCGTAAAGAAATTCTCAATAAGAGTCTGAGCATACACCTCTGTCTCTGATCCAAGCTCAGCTAATAACCTTGTGAGGTTAACCCCTGATGGGTTTTGAGGGGTCCCTCTCTCTCTCCCCTAGGCAATCCTTTGTTTCTTTTGGAGGGGAACAGAGGGGCTGGGAGGACTAAAAACACGGGTTGCCTCCACCTCTTCAAAGCAAGGTGAAGAGGTTGGGTCCAAAAGAGGGACTTCTGAGATAGCAATTGGTTGCTCTGCAATAGTCAAAATTGTTTCAACCTCAACAATCACTGGAGCTTCAGAGGCAGGTCTCACTTCAGGAGCTGGGGGTTGATCTGCAGTGACTTGAGTCGAAACAACCACATGGCCCGAAAGAGTATTGTCTTCGCTATCCGATGAAGGTGCTCTAAGAATCAAGTCCATGATTTTGTCATAGTCGTCAAAGTTTGTTGGTCGAACTTCCTTCAACTGGCGAATCCCTATCTCACTTGTCACGATTGTGTTTAGTGGTAGGGCGAGTTTGTGAAAATGGAGAGTGTCCTCACCGAACTTGAAATCATTTTGGAGATCTTTGGACGAAGTGAACCAATCTAGAATGTTCAACTCTTCGGCCCTGAGTGTTGGCCGCCTGTCGATGCTATCTATAAATTGAATGAGAAGTTAGAGCTTAGAACTACAAGCCAGAATCTAGAATAGAAGACTAAAAGTCAACAAGTAAACAGATTCATTCAAACCCAGCCCACCTACCCAGAACGAGAACAAAATCAAAATTCTTAAGGTATCTCAGCGAAAGGCACAAGATGTAGAACCAGTGAGTCTTGTAACACCTTGCATTGGACTTCCCCTTCCCACTCCCCTGTGGGAGGATTTCTTTATAGGTCGTTTGCCTCACCGAAAGGTAATAAAGCCCATCCTCAAAATTTACACACCTAAGGTCATAAAGATATCAAGGGTTTCGGGCAATGGTGGTGGGAGGCCATTGACCTTATGGATAAGTGTCAATGAAATCAGTGCAGTGTAGAATTTGGCATCAGTTGAAAGGGGCTAAGCTTTATCCTAGTCAAAAATTCAATAATGAAAGGATGAATTAGGAATCTTAATCCTGTGGTGAGATGTGGGATGCTAATGGCTATAAAGCCACGAGGAGGATGAGTGGCGTAGTCTTCAGGAGCAGGGACCATGGCATTGCATCCCTTGGGAATCCGATTTGATTCGATGACAAAAGTGACATCTCGAACCCGCACAGTGGATTTATGGTGCTTAAACACATGATGATCAAGGCATTGACCCGATATCGCCCTCTAGCCCTCGGTGTGTCCTGAATGAGAACCTGGGTTTAGAATGGCTCCCCTCCTACTAGATGTCACAACTTTAGCTTGACAGACATTCCTCGTATCTGGAAACGAGTCTGATTCATCATCCTCGCTCCTAATCAGGTGACGGCGACATGCATGACCCAATCCCATCTATAAAAGGAAATAAAGAGACTGATAAGTTCACCGAAAGCAAACCATATCGAAACCAGAACTAATAACCCTCTACCCTTTAGGTCATGCACACCATATGCCACCACACCGATAACCTAGACTCCGGTAAACGAAGGATATACTCCAGACAGACAATAAAATCTCAGAAGACACAAATATATATGTTGGGAATCCTAGAATCCATCGGTAACCCGACTATCCTACTCTAATCAAAGACTAAGCATCCAGACCAAATCTATTCACCAGCATCAACAATTTTCTAATCAATCGGGCAAAGTCAAGTCCCTAATGTCCTACAAAGGAAGAATAATGTGCAAGACACAAGGCAAAAGGGAGCGTACTGTAATTGTTGGAGACAAAAAAGTCTGAAGGATCGGGAAATAGCCAGAAGGGCAAATGAAGAACAGCGGAGGCCAATAGCAAAGCAACTGTAACGACAGCCAGGAGAACAGATAGGCTGAGAACACCAGAAGCCTGAAAATTTTCAAATGATTAAATGAGAGGGAGAAGAAAAGCTCTCTTGGCTTAAAAGAGAATACTACCTTATCATCGGATCAAAAGAGGGTGTCAGTTAACCACAATCTGACAGTCCAGAGAGAATAACGGCCAATAAATGATGATTCAGCATATGTGCACCAAAAGCTAAAAGTAATAATTATTAGCCACCGTTAGGAAATGAAAACCCACGCGTATAAAACAAACAAGGGAGCTAAACAGTCTGCTAAGATCACACGTCACCAAACGTTGGGGCTAGACAAACATCTCACGTCCAAGTAATGCGCTAGCCATGCGTAGAATTCTTGCACAAGCCGGGTCTAAGTAATGTACTTACCCCGCATAAAATTCTTATGTAGAACGACCTTATATCCAAGTAATGCATTAATCTGACACAGATTTCTTGCACAAGTCGGAGGGTCGAATAAGACATCTCACGTCCAAGTAACGTGCTTGCCCCGAACAGAATTCTTGCATGGAATAACTTTGTGTCCAAGTAATGTGTTAATCAAACATAGAATTCTTGGCCAGGTTAGGGGACCAGATAAACATCTCACGTCCAAGTAATGCGCTAGCCATGCATAGAATTCTTGTGCGAGCCACATCCAAGTAATGTGCTTGCCCCACACAGAATTCTTGCACAGAGTGACCTTGCATCCAAGTAATGCACTAATTAGACATAGAATTCTTGCGCAAGTTGGGGGGCCGATAAACATCTCACGTCCAAGTAATGCACTAGCCATGCGTAGAATTCTTGCGTGAGCCGCGTCTAAGTAATGTACTTTCCCCGTACAGAATTCTTACGTGGAACAACCTTGTGTCCAAGTAATGCATTAATCAGATGTAGAATTTTTACGCAGGTTAGGGGCCAAATAAACATCTAGCATCCAAGTAATGTGCTAGCTATGCATAGAATTCTTGCGCGAGCTACGTCCAAGTAATGTGCTTGCCCTGCACAGAATTCTTGCATCGAATGACCTCGTGTCTAAGTAATGTGTTAGTCATATGTAGAATTCTTGCACATGCCGGCATGACAAATTGCTAATATAGTACATATCCTTTAAAAAGGAGTTTATTGATTAAAGTTGATTGGCTTAAATTTTATACAACAAAAGATAATCATCCCATCAGATATTTTACACAACGATTGTTGAGTTACGATTTTACAAGTATAAATCACATTGCCAATGACAACCAATTAAATTGTCCGTACAATGGACTTAAGCATACAAAGAGTAGAAACATAATGCTCAGAATTGCAATAAAAGACCTCTTTCAATGAGGCAGATTTACATCAAAAGAATTGATATACAAAGATAAAGCAAAATGCCTAAAGCTAACAATCCCACACAGGAAGGGAAAGCCATATCTCAAGAGGCAAACTCCCATCAAATGAAATGAATGGACTCGGTTACTCCTGCTCATAGCTCTCTTCAGTTGATGGATCATTTCCTGACTCCCTTAACATAGAGCAATTCAAAAAGGGACTAAGAACATGGCTAACAAGGCTGAATTCCACGAAAGAACTATGAAAAAATAATCCAGGACCTATACAAAACTTCCCAAAAGCCAAGAAGAGGAGCTGTACAGGGAAGTTACATGCAACAGACTATCCATGTCTCTGAAACCTTTGCAACGAACTATCCATGTCCTAAAAAAGGCTTTTCCAGAAGCCAAACCATCAAGGGAACAAAGTGTTTAATCAAAGCATCCGTCAGATACCTCACAAGAAAGAGAAGCTTAACGAGCCTTTAAAAACCCACTCAGGTTCATTGAATGGTCCGAGAGACACTAGGCTACCTCGAATCAAACGGCCTAGAAATAATGAAGACTGCCACATTGGTGGCTGAGATAATGCACAGAGAAGGGCATGGCCTAAAGCATGGGAAATGAAAGCCCAAAAAGACGGAAATGACATGATGAATTGAGCGTAAAGACTGAGTCATCTTGCAGGTTGCGGATGAAGGCTTTTGACCACTTGCTACAACTCCCAGCCCGCAAAATGAGCTGAGAGTTAGGGGGCTTATGTTATATAAATTTTTTGAAAGCAAGTTTTGGGCCGATCAAGGTCCAGTTGGAAGCCCACTTAAACCGACAGAGGTCCAAGACGGAGTCCGAGGTCGCTGAGTGAGATCTCTCGACCATTGGGTACAAGCTAGAGGCATCTTGTGACATCATAAAAGAAAGGGTACAGCTCGCTAAAGAGGCTCCCAACCCTAGAGTAAAGGGCCCATAGTCTTCTGAGGAGTAACCAGGCATAAGTGACTAAGTCGGCCAGAACCGTTATCTCGCCTAACTCCCAACTCACCCACTCACAACGGCTACCTATACGGAACCCAGTTAGTAGCCCGATGCATCCGTTCCTTGCTGACAGCTCAGCCTCTAAACTCACACATCAGCCTACCAAAAGTCCGACAATGATTTACCTAGCATTAATTATCCGGCTCCAAGCATTAAATGCCTAGAACAGTTGAAGCAATCATTCCATTGCTTACGAAATTACACTTGTAACCCCTCCCCCTTCTATAAATAGAAGGAGGAGGTCACCATGTAAGGGGATAACATACATACATGCAGAAACTCTGCCAAAATAGAGAGTGAGCACTGTTCACCAAGAGAAAACTTCATTGTTATATCCATACTCTGTAAAACCAATCTCCTCAGAGAGTAATAAAAAATCAATGTGGATGTAAGGGCCAAAACTGGCTTTAGCCGAACCACGATAAACTCCTGGTGTTGCTGACTCTTTTTCTTCTTCACTACTTTCTTTTACTGTTCACCGTCTTGTTTGTCTTGTAGTTAGGGGAAACACTAAACTAAATTAGTTAGCCGGATTTTGGTGTCAACAAGTTTTAAGTTAATGTTAGGGAAAAATAATAAGACTTAAAATTAGTTTTGATTTAATGTTATGAAATAGATAATAAGACTTGAAATTAGTTTTAACTTAATGCTAAGGAAAAAATCATATTTGAAATCAGTTTGATTTAATGTTAAGGAAAAAAATAAGACTTGGAATTAATTTTGATTTAATGTTAAGGAAAAAGAATAATAAGATTTGAAATTAGTTTTAAGTTAATGTTAGAGAAAAATAATAAGATCTAAAATTTGTTTTGAATTAATGTTAAGGAAAAAAATAATAGGACTTGAAATTAATTTTGATTTTTTTTCATATAGATGTCAAAATGAGGTTGTGGTACACCTAAAAGAGTCGGTAGGATCCCTAGAAAGCATGGTCATAGGGGTTATGTTGGCTTTACACATCACCTTATCACACCTTTCCCTACCTCCACACCTTTTCCTTATCACCCCCATTACATTTGCCTTCCACCATTTAATATATTCATAACCCGCCTCCACCCTTAGCCCACATGCCTACTAGCTTGTTGGTCCCTCCACCTTCATGCCCCCCAATCCCACTTCCAGCAATCGACTTCAATGTCCTCTTCTAAGGTTTAGCTTGCAACATCCTCTCAACAACAGACTCCTCACTCCTTAAATGAGAAGAAGGATATCAGGACATGGATCGAGCCAAAGGGATGTACGTAAGTGTAATTCTAATTATATTTTTTTTATATTTATTGTACTTTATTTATTATAATCAATCATATACTCTTTTGATAGTGCATGTCCCAGTTAGAAGGAGGTGGACCTTGAGATGAGGGATTTGTATTGGAAGATGTTAAGGTAAAAATCATGTATTTCTACTTTATTTCAAACATTAATTTTTTATTTAAATATTATAAAAAATACTAATTGCAATTGTTTTATAAGACAAATATAAGTAGGACCCCTACAATAAAGCTGTCATAAAGAGGAACATCAGGTTGAAAGTGTAGAATAGCTCTAGGATATCATGAGAAAGGCTGGGAAGAACTAAGTTGGGCCTGAGATATAGTTACTTTAGGATTTTTGTTTGCAATTGTTTGACAGAAATATCACATATGAATTACACCTTATCATTGGTGAAGTTAAGTCAAGCCAAAGCCTAAGAAAATCAATTGACTTTGAGTTTTGACCCAAGTTTAAGCCCATTAAAATTTTAGCTAGTATTTAATCAAGGCCTAAGCCTAAGTTTAAGATCAGATGTAGCTACTAGGCCTAGCATTTGTTTTCAATTGTTGAACATTATAAACAACATATCAAATTACAAGAAAAAATTATACATGATTACAAAGACAAAGAAAAAGAATTTGTTATATATTTTATTTGACAAAAAATGAAGTTTAATTATAATATACAAAATTTTTAGCATAGATTCTAGTTTAATTTTATAATATACTTAATGAGATAATATTAAAAAAATGGTTAAAATATAAAAAAAAAGGCATATAAATTTTTGTTATTTCTATAAATTTCCTAATGACTTATCATTAATATATTATAATTAACCAATATTATTTGATATATTATTATATAATATATATAATTATATAATGTTGTAGATCTTTTATCATACAATATAAAATAATATATAACATTAAAAGATTATTTTTAAAATAATCATTTATGATGATGATGATAGCAGAGGAAAATGTGTTGAGAGGTTATAAGTGGTGGAGAAATTGGTAAAAGTAAAAATATTTCAAATTATATCATTTATCTTATTGCAAAAATCTCTTAAGATGGGAGAGTTTGAGCAATCAACAACACAAATCCAAGCGCTTCATGGCCTCCAAAATCTGCAAATAATAAAAATAATCAATTTTAATGAGAAGGCAATACCAACTGGATTTGCAATTTCAAATCACTCTCTTGCATTGCTCTTTCCCCTTTCAATATCTCTGCTAAAAATGTGTAAGTTTTATTACTTTTATGTTAAATTTTTATAAAAATCAGTAAAATCTCTAAGTATGTATAAAAACATTATCTTTTTTACTTTTTAAGATATAAAATGTAATAAATTTGAATTGAAACTAGAAAATTGAAAAAAAAATTGATAAAATAAAGTAATAATGCTAAAAGATTGTAAAAATATAAACAAATTTTTTTAAATATAATTAAAATTTTAGACTTGGGCCCCACGCACTTAATGTACTTGAGTTCAAAGTCCAATATAATGAGCTAGGCTGATAGCCTCTTGGGCTAATGGGATTTTTAAACCCATGAACGCTTCTGTTAGGGATTTGAATCCATAAGCATCTCAATTGTGAAATTATATAATTATATTTTCACATTATATATACAACAAAATCGAATACAACATCCTGAAAAACATGTAATCTTGAAATTATATATTTTAATTCTCTTAACAATTTCATGACTCAAATGCTACTTTTTTATTTTCATATTAAGATGTAATTATATAAATAGATAAATATTTATCACATCAGATAATTATAAATAAAAGTTAATTATAGATAAAATTCAATTTTAAAATCTAATTATAAAAATGTAAGTAATTGATTACAAATTGATACAAAAGAATAAAAAGTTCAACTTAACTTGTAATCCCTTGGATATGACTTCTTTAAATTTCTTTGAGAAATTAAGGGAATAAATTTTAAAGAAATAAGCTATATTTCTCATTCTGAACCCATAATTTTTCTTAGATTCATTGTTTTAATAAAAAATTTATTTATTTATTTTTAAATTTACATCTACCAATTTCTTTGGGAATTAAGGAATCCTACTCTTTTTCCAAATCCTACTCTTCAAACTTTGAAGTTTGAACTCACTTCCGTCGAAACGGCGCAGTTTAACAGAATTCTGAACTTGTTAAAAGCCCTTAGTTGTGGCTTTATCAAATTCTTCTCGTACTCTTTACTCTCTAGCAATCTTCAGCTAAGTCGTTTGATTATGATCCGAGTTTGCCAATTTCTTTAGTTTCAATATTCATGTTCCTTGCCTCAAGGTACTATTTTTTTCTCTTCATCTCTCTCTTCATTTGTTCACTGTTTCTGCACTCAAATTTGAAAGTTTTTGTGAATTCTTCTTTGTAGTTGGTTGATTAATTAAATAATGGATCCTAAATTGGAGAGCGAGAATTCAATTGATGCTACTTCTCCATTATCGTAAGCTACTGACTTTTCTTTATTGCCATCTCTTTACATTTTTTAATATCATTAATGCTTTCGAATCCGTGCAATTTTGATTTCTAGAAATATTGGAAGAAAGGATATAATATCACAGCAATTTGTGTTTAGTGCGATTTGATGAGTTGGGCACAAGGAGTATTAATGGGTGTTGCATATTTTCTACAGGCCAAAGAATTTGTATAAAGATCCAGATGATGGGCGGCAGCGGTTTTTGCTTGAATTGGAATTTGTACAGTGCCTTGCTAATCCTACCTACATCCATTGTATGCTTTTTCTATTTACCTTTTTACTTTGAGAGTTTGAGCTCCATTAACTAATAGCTGCATCTTCAAAATTATGTAGTTCAAAGATATACAAGTTTGATTATTTATAATGTCGGAGAAAAGTGAGGCGAAATTGAAGTTAGCTTGTATGCTTTGGTGTTTGCATGTGTGTGAAATACTTATTTACATGCATTTATGCGCGACAATTGAGGAGGATTCTTCTGGTGTGTTAATTTGTAAATCTTACTTTCGTTTTCCTACCCATTTGCCAATTAAAATGAAATTCTTTCTTGAAAAACCTCCACAGAAATACAAAGGTTCCTCTGATGTCTCATCCTGCATTTCTTGGTTCAAATTCAGACACAGTTGCAGTTTCTTTCCATTCTACATTTCACAGCTGCCCATTAGGTTTGAAATTGGCCTTTTGGTCTGTTTGGTGAATCTTGGGTTTGCAAAGAGTTTAGAGTTGTTTCTTTTAATTACTTCAATGGTTCTGGCAAGACTTAAGAGGTTAAAGTTTTGTGGAAATTTACAAATTATTCAATCATTTGGCACTTGTGGTTAGAACAAATGCCTGGAATTTTAAGGAGTAATCCCTTATTAACTCTCAGCCACAGGGATTTTTTTTTTTTGTTTAATTTTTTTATGACCTTTCTTTGGTTTCAACCTCCAACGAGTTTCCTTAGCAGACATGCAGATAGAGATTAGAGAGATTGTTTTTTTTATTTTATTAAAAAAAAATTAGTCAACAGTGTGTGAATGTTTATGATGCATTAACAAATGATATGGTATGTAAAGGATATATCTGAGAATTCCTTCTTCCTTCTGCATTGAAATGAATATTTTAGAGCCTTTAAAGTTTTTCATGGAACTGCACTGGGATCTCCAATGATAAAAAAAGCCTAAAATGGTGTACCTTAATTGTTGATATGAACAGCTGGCGACTGCTTGTCTGAGAGGGATGTATGAACAAATGGTCCTCATTTTTTTTAAAAAAAAAAAGAAAAAAAAAGAAAAAATTAGTTTTTTTTTCCTCTGCCTTGGGGCAATGTTTGTTTTTCCTTTCTTTTTGTTTGATATGCGTTTGATCAATCTTATTCTTTGAGTGGGCTGATGGAAATTCCTGTGTATTCTGCCTCAGGAAGGTGAGCAGTGGGAAGTTTGGCTCCTTTTATCATGCAATGCATTTTTTAAAAGGAATAATAGCATTCTTTTTAGGAGAAAGGATAATCTTTGTTGGAGTTAGAAAGGACCATATGAGCAGTTAGCTTTAGTGGGGTGCTTTTGTACAATGTACACTTCCAGTGTTCTTGGAATTTAAGTCAAGTTGCTGTGAGAGGTTATTGTTAATAACTGTGATAGGGTATAAAAGCCTAGAGGAGAACTCATCCTCAAAAGACCGGTCTATTAGGGGGGAGAACCTCCAAACTTATATACCACCACACCATCCCATTTCTAGGCGATGTGGGACTCTATCAAAGCACACCTCATAGAGCTGATGCCCTCAACGGCTGCACTCTCGACGAACAGGGCAGGGGCTCAACACCACTCTTCGGTACCCCTTTTTCCTTCCTAATAGCCGATAGGTAGCCCTTTCCAAGACATTGCTCCTCACAGACGGTGCCAATGATAGGGTATACAAGCCCAGAGGAGAACTCATCCCCAAAAGACCAGCCTATTAGGGGAGAGAGCCTCCAGACTTATATACTACCACACTATCCCATTTCTAAGAGATGGGGGACTCTATCAAAGCACACCCCATAGAGTTGACACCCTCAGCGGCTGCACTCTTGATGGCTGCACTTTGCCGGACAGGGCAGGGGCTCAACACCGCTCTTTGGTACCCTTTTTTCCCTCCTAACAGCCGATAGGTAGCCTTTTGACATCGTTCCCCACATACGGCGCCAATAATAGGGTCTACAAGCCTAGAGGAGAACCCATCCCCAAAAGACTGGCCTATTAGGGGGGAGAGCCTCTTGACTTATAAATCACCACACCATCCCATTTCTAGGCGACGTGGGACTCTATCAAACTGTAAACTACACAATCCAAGATATCTTTTAACCAAGTGGATTACTATAGTAATATTATCATGGGAGACAAGAGAAGAATGGATTATCACTTAGGATCATGAAATTGAGACTGGTGATGTTGTACATACATAGATTTGTCATCAGAAGGTGTAAATTGGAAAATAAGTTGCTTATGAATGTTGATCCCTTCCCTAGATGTATACTATACACTGCAATAACAAGTAAAATAGCTTGTTTTGGAGGCCTATGTATGTATTGCTTCTTCTGCTTGTGTTTCTTATCTAATTCTTAGTCTATTATTCTATTGCACAGATTTGGCACAGAATCGGTACTTTGAGGATGAAGCATTCATTGGATACTTGAAGTATCTTCAATATTGGCAACGGCCTGAATATGTCAAATTTATTATGTAAGCATTATTATGAAGTCATCAAGCTGAAACATGGAGATATACACACGTACACAGCAGGGAATGGTGGGGGATTATGTCATACAAATCTACTAAAGGGCATCATGGGCTGTCAACCAGGAGAAACAATTAAAATGAACCAGTTGGCTATATAAATACACAACTAAAAGAGTTAACAATCAGATGTCAGGATAAAGAATTAGAATTGATTCTTGGATTTTTATATATGTATATGTTTACCTTTCCTTTTTTTTTTTTTATTGATAGATATTGTTGAAGATGTCTATGATTGTTTTGCTAAGCTAATTACTCATTATATGTTCAGGTATCCTCATTGCCTCGTTTTTCTTGAACTTCTTCAGAATGCAAACTTTCGAAATGCAATGGCTCATCCTGGCAACAAGGTAAATAACAGTATCTTGATTTTTACCCTCAAATATATAATATCTGAACTCCTGGATTTTGAATGAGATTGCTTCTATTAAAAGTTACTTATTTCTCTATTCCTGTTTGAAAGATTTCCTTGTGATGTTTATATCTTATGGTTAGCGATTTGTACTCATAATTTTATGAATTCAGATAAAGGTTGAAACAATGGTCATTTTAACTCTTTATCTTGTGTATGAATCGTAACTCATAAACTTACTGTAAATGTACCACTTGTCTTGAACATTTTCTTGATTGTGTTAGAATGCTGCCATTGAAAGTTACATATTGCTCTTTCCTGTTTGAAAGATTTTCTTGTGATATTCATATTTGGTGCCTATCAGTTTGTGCTCATAATTTATGAAGTCAGTTTGAAACAATGACCCTTTTAGTTCTACTTATATCAAACATGTTCTGTAGAGGTGAATCTAAATCCTTTTTCCTATTTGTGAGAGATGGGGAAAAAAAAAAATTGATTAATCTGGAACTAGTGTTTTAGAATTCTAGAATTTGATTTTCTTACAATTCTCTCACCAATTGTCTTTACCATTTATTTGCATTCTGTGTATTTTTAAAGGAACTTGCGCATAGACAACAGTTCTACTTCTGGAAGAATTATAGGAACAATCGGTTAAAACATATTTTGCCAAGGTCACTTCCTGAGACTAATGCCCCACCAGCACCTACTGCTTCAACTCCATCTCAGCCACCTGTGCCTTCTCTGCCGCCAGTGCCTGCAGCAAATGTTGCTGTGACTGCATCGTCTGCTCAAGCTCTCTCTCCAATGCCATATGGTATGCCCCCTGGCTCTTCCCTGGCAAAAAATGATATGAGGAATCCTGCAGTCGATAGAAGAAAGAGGAAGTAAGTAGTTTAGATGAATTATCTTTCAGAAGAGAACATTACTTTTCCAATTAGTGGTTCTCTCCGTGCAATTTGTGATTGAACTGGTGTTTTTTGATACATGTGTATTTTAATATTACATGGAACATATGCAAATGATAAGAAATAGTGATATTATTTGCTGCTACATTCGTTTCATTATCTTTTAACAATATTTTACCATGAATTTTTTTTGTTGGTACAATAATTGTAGTTTTGCCACTATCTTTGCGAATTCCTTGAATACAAACAAGGAATGCTGGTCCATTTTCAGTCAACCGGAGGGCTTATAATTTAAACATCCAAGAATCGAATGATTAGTATCTTTTTTCAACTTTAACATTCCCTTTTAGGGGAACAATTAAGAAGTCAAAATTTCAGGAAGACATCACTCAATGTATTTGAGCTTGTCCCATAGATGTATTAGAGATATATTAGAAATGATGCCTTGAGATTGATGGTGGATATATTGGTTGAGGGTTTGTTGTTAAAAAATATTTCTTTAGGAAAAAAAATCTTTTATTTCTTTATATTTATAATTTCAAAAAATTAAAATAAAAGGAAATGTTTAATTTACCTAATGTTATATGTAAGATTTCATGGTGAAAAATATCATTCATTATTCTAAACAAAAGTTGTTTCCCTCTGTTATTACTATAATATAATTATTTTATTAATCAAATTCATAAGACGTATGTGTAACATAAAAATCTTTTATTTATATCTATATATACTATATTTTATTTCAAGTAAATGAGAGATTTTTCGTATGAAAAATGTATTTTCATGGATCCAATTTACTTGTTTCTTTCTTGGTTCTTGGGATTGAGGTGCTCATCGAACTAAGTTTAATAATATCATTCCTTGGAGAGAAGTTATTGATGATAGAACTAAAATAAATTTCTTCTGGCTAATAGAATTTGATATGGTAATTTGTCAGCATAACTTATTCTGATAGAATGACCAAGGAGTAGGGCTATCATGTAAGATTTGATTACGTAAAGGATGAGGATTTAATTACGAATAATTTTAAAATAATTTCAAATTTTAGAATGTAATTAAAAAGAAAAAATAAAGCTATGAAGACATAATTATAATGGAGCAATACTATGATGACTGAAACATTTTAATATTATAAAATTTGTTTGTATTTTATTTAAATAAATAAATTTATAGTTTTTATGATGTTATATTATATATTAAGTAAATTAATATGCTTTTAAATAAGAATAAGAATTTTTTTTTTTAAAAAAAGTAAAGCCAAAATAAAAATATAAAAGGGGCTATCATACTCATTTTCTTTGAAATTTAATCTAATTACATTTGTATTCTTTTATTTTAAAAAAATGTGCACGCATATCCCTTATTTGTCACTGCAGTATGAAAGATAAGTGAAAATTGAAAAAATAGAAATAAGAAATGTGAATATATATATATATATATTCTTCAAAAATAAAATAAGTGTGATTAAGCTAAGATTTAGAGGATGTAACTACAATTTGTTGTGAAAAAATTGAAATAAGAGGTAAAATATATTAAAATCAATATATTCAATAAAAAAATAGTATGAAATATTATATAAATAAAACTTGAATAATATCGTCATACCTGCAAACCTTTCGAAGATAAAAAGGGATACAATAATTAGGTTATTGTTGTGGGTAATTTTTTAATCATATCAATGGGCTGTTAAAAGTCAATGGACAAGTGCAGCTGATAAGGACCTAGTTCATCCAAAATTGAGGTCACTGAAATAAGGCATCAGATCGCCAAATGTGAACTCAGATCGCTGGTCAATAAGGGTTAAAACAGTAACCTCAAATCGTTGAGGACAAGGCTTAGCTTGCAGCTCAAAGTATACTTTCCTAGCCATCAATCTAAGGAAATCCGTTATTATCCGTGAGGTAATCAATTCAAGATTCTTTTCAGTTATTGAGTTATATTCAAATTGTAACACCCCAACCACTATAAATAGGGGTTGAACTCATTGTACAAAGGGAGATAGGAAAAAAAAAAGATATACTGCTACTCAGCCAAAAATACAAAGAAATAAAACTGTGGAGGTAGGCATTGAGTTAGGCTGAACCACATTAAAAACTTCTAGTGTCATCTTGTTCTTTATCTCTCTCTTTATCTTGTGATTTACAATCTCAATTTGTAGTTTGGGGATTTGGACTTTAGTTGACTAGATTCACACATCAACATTTTGGCGTTAGAAGGAGGGCCTTAAACTGCATTATCCTTGATTTCCTATCTAATCGCGATGGCTAGAGGAAGAACCACCAAAAATTTAGATACTGTAGTTGACCAGCCTAAGGATCATGTGGAACAGCAGTGGGATGTATTACCAATTATAGGCCCAATTCTTCCTGCGATAGGCACTTCTGTCATCTCCACCACAGTTGCTGCCACTAGCATGCCCCCATTGGCCCCTTACCAGCCCGTTACTATTGTTCCCGGGACTGATGGAGTGCAAGTATGGCATCAGCGTCATGAAACACTTGAGAACATGGTGAGAGAACTGATTAAGGCGGTTAGGGCACTGGCTTAAGCACAAGCCTAGGGCACACAAAAGCAGGTTGAGGTCGCTGTGCCTAGAGAAGTACTCTATTAGCCATGGGAAGGAGCTCAAGAGGAAAAGCTAATAAGAGAAATACTTTGGTGCATTCATTCAGTTCGCTCTTTCAACTTACGACCAAGACTGGAATTCTGTTAGGCTCAAGAGGATAATGATAGAGATAATCAGCGACATGGAGATTCGTGTCGAGTTGAAAGCTCGAACAGGACTAGCCATGGACATATTTCAGATCAATACTTGCCGAGTCATGGGCATAGGAGAAGGCATAGAACCTCAAATCGCCACTCCCACAACTAGGGAAGTGTAAGGAGCCAATAATCTTCCTATCGTCGATCTAAGGTATATGACTAAATGGTAGAAGAGTTCCTTCAGAGGGTACAGCAATTAGAAGAATGCCCTTAGGCTTAGGATTGCCAAGATCATTATGAGAGGAGAATGCCATTCACCAAGGAAATCAAGACAGAGCCTCTCCATCACAAGTTTGAGATTCCCACTATCCTGCAATACAATGGGGATAGTGACCCATACGACCACCTAAATGTATTCAATGTACAGATGGATCTTTAGATAACCAATCCTTTGGTCAAGTGTTGTGTCTTCCCAGCCACTCTTGGAGACATGCCTCAAACATGGCTCAGGAGTCTCCCAACTCATAGCATTGACAATTGGGAAGAGTGTCAAAGGAGATTCATCAACCAATATAAAGCACTAAGAAAGCAGCGCGCACCACTCTACCACTTCACAACGGTCTTTCAGCGAAAAAATGAATCATTGAAAGACTGCATCACCCAATTTAGGCATGAGATTAGCAACTTAGAAAATCCCTCAGATTAGAGTATCCTGATAGTGATTTCGATGGGACTCTACAAGGATGGAAAGTTGTATGAGAGCATATACAAGTCTCTAGTGAGGAACATGGGTGAGTTTTATGAATAAGCTGCCAAAGAGATTAGGTGGGATGAAACCTTTGGCTCTAAGAAGTCCAATTAGAAGGACAAGGCAAATAACTCCAACTAGGATAAAAAGAGGAGTAATGGTGAGAATAGCAAAAAGAGTGAGGAGGATAGCTCGGATAATTAGATTGCAAAGAAGGCTAGGAATGAGCAAACTCAACGTCAACGTCACCATGACAGTTACAGTGTCTTATCAGATACTCAGGATAGGATATTTGCAATGGAGAAGGATAGGGAGGACTTTGGGAAGCCCAATCTCATTAAGGACTCCTAACAGCTATAGAAACAAAGATAAGTTTTGTGCCTATCACAATGAAGTCGGGCATAATACTTTGGATTACTGGGCACTTAAAGATGTGATTAAGGATCTGATCAAGAGAGGTCACTTGAGAGACTATGTGGTGTAACCTGCGGTACAACAACCTTAGCAGCTCCAGCAACCAGTACAACAGCAGCCCCAATTGACTCTTGATCAAGAACAAGCATCTATAGTGAGAACCATATTCATGATTCTGTAATGTTATTTAGATATTAATAAAAGCCTCCAAATTTGTCCTCAAATTATGTCTGTGTTTATTAATTGTTGAATAAATTTTCAATAAAGTATTATACAGGAAGGTTCAAGTTCGGACTATAAAATTGGTGATCTCATACTACACCTTATTCTTCCTGGAGCTCGCAAGGCCAGTGATGAGACACTAGTCCAAATCGAGATGGCCCATACCTCATCAAGGAAGGCTTAGGAAATAGAGCTTATCATGTAATAAATATGAATGGAGCTGAAGTTCCACAAGCTTGGAATGTTGAACATCTACACTCATATTTTCAATAAATTTAAACTTGCCCTTCTAATCCTTATTATACAGGAAAAAGTCATGGTTTGGTAGCTGAGGCGTAATCATGCGACCTACTAGGCATTCAACTTGACATTTACAAAGTCATGGTTTGCTACTTGAGGCACATTCATGCGACCTACTGGATATTCAACTTGACTAATTTACAAAGTCATGATTTACTAGTTAAGGCACATTCATGCGACCTGCTGGGCATTCAACTTGACTAATATTTACAAAGTCATGGTTTGCAGTTAAGGCACATTCATGCAACCTATTAGGCATCCAACTTGACAAAGTCATGGTTTGCTAGCTAAGGCACATTCGTGTGACTTACTGGGCATTCAACTTGACAAAGTCATGGTTTGCTAGTTGAAGCGCATTCATATTAACCTATGTGTTATCATTTGTGACCTATTGGGCATTCAACTTAACAAATATTTGCAAAGCCATGGTTTGTGAGCTGATTCGCATTCATGTTAACCTTTGAGTTATTGTTTACAACTTACTGAGCATTTGACTTGGCATTAACTTGGGCATTCAACTTGGTGAGAAAATTATAAAAGAAGAAGTTTATCAAAAACCTTATTCAACAATATGAATGTACATATGAAAATATAGGAAATGAAACTCAAAAATACAAAAGTCTCAATGATGGCATAATGAATCACAATCACTAGCTTTTATCAATAAACTATAGCTCCCAGTCTATAGATCACACTGAGAGTTAGGGGGCTAATGTTGTGGATAATTTTTGAACCATATAAAAGGGCTACTAAAAGCTTAATGGATAAGTCTAGTTGATAAGGACCCAATTTATCCAGGACTGAGGTCACTGAAGCAAGGCATCAGGTCGTCAAATGTGAACTTAGATCACTGGTTAACAAGAGTCAAAGCAACAACCTTAGGTCGTTGAGGATGAGGCCTGTCTGTAGCTTGAAGTATGCTTTCCCAGCCATTACTATAAGGAAATCCATTTAGTTGCCTATTTTAATGAAAATCCATTATTATCCGTGAGCTAATCAATTTGGGATTTTTTTCAGTTATTGAGTTACATTCAAACTGTAACACCCCAATCACTATAAATAAGGGTTGAAATCATTGTACAAAGGGAGATAAAAAAAAGATATACTGTTACTTAGCCAAAAATACAAAGAAATAAAACAATCATAGAGGTAGGCATTGAGTTAGGCCGAACCATGTTAAAAACCTCTAGTGTCATCTTGTTCTTCCTTTCTCTTTTCTATCTTATGATTTACACTCTCAATTTGTAGTTTGGGGATTTGGACTTTAGTTGACTGGATTCACGCATCAACAGTTATCAAACATGAGTTTTTTTAAATGTTTTATTACAATTTTTACTTTTTAACATGCAAATTGGTTGCACCAGCAAGAACCTATCTGATGCACGAATCAATAAATTTTTAAAATTATTGATACTAAAAATAATAAAATGATAAAAAATTTTGTATAATTAGTCATTGCTTCAATTATTAACATAATGTTTTCATCTTTTAAATGATTATTCTAATACTACTTAATACATGAAGAATAAATCATAATTACATCATTTATCGCAATTTTTAAATGCATAGTAGAGCAAACATTGATGCATAATGTAGTTGATATTCATGTAACATTATTTGGATTTTTTTTAATCAAATTAAGGTGATTAAATTATATAATATTAACTAATTAAATATGTATATAGTTGAAGAAATTATACACTTACTTAAGTGTGACAAACAAATAAAAATGTTTTGAATAATATCATCATTAAAGTTGCTATTAAATATTATATTGGATAAATTGATTCTACCTTGCACTTAATTGAAAGATGATATTGTGAATATATTACTTGAACTTTGAATATGAAGTATATGAATGCAACTAGGGTACTACATTGTTGATAATTGAAAAGACTGAATCAAGCAAATATTTATATTATCAAAGAGATAATAGCACAATAATATTCTCTCATTCTTAAGATAGTCTCCATAGGCACAAAATTTTTTAAATAGTTAATACACAACCTAGTATTTTCACATCAATCTAATTGAATCAAATAAATTGAAGAAAAAAACAATTACATAATAATTTCATATTATAATTGAATTTTTAGAGAAACTTCAATTTTTTAAGGATTTTAATAAATAAAGAAATAAAATATAAATAATAATGAAATTATTTTATAAATAAAAAAAATGACTTATATTTGTCCAAAAATGTTAATTTGATGGAATTCATTTGAATTCAAGTATAGTACATTAATTTATAGTATCAATAACTTTGTAATAGTTGCAATCGATTGTTTTACATTGGACAAATGACTTACAATACCCTTTATGAAAGACATCATGCTTTAACAAATGAAACCTAAATTTAAAAATTCACTTGAAAAATGGTTTTTTTACATAATAACACATGAGAGAAAGGACAAATCCTATTTTTCTATTTTATAGATTTGGTTACTTTTAAATACAATATCCTATTTTGGCCTTCCTAATGTTGTCACCATTTTTTTTTTTTTTTTGCTAAGGTAATATTGCCACCATTTATTTATGTGACAATATGCTAAACATATGAACATAGATAGTATCATATTAAGGCCAGGATTGTACTTTAGATATGAATCTAATGTAACATAGGCCATAATTTTGAAATAGAGCATTCCAGATGCTCATTGCATTGCCTTTCCAAAATTATTACTTGAGAGAAGTTAGTATGTGCACATTGTCTTGCAACCCATTTGGATAATTTTGATTAGAATTTTTTTTCATAATAACTAGACAAAAATTTAAAAATGAACTTTCTAATTTAAATGAAAACTAATTATAGTGAATTAAAAAAATAAATTGTGAAATTCTCAAACTTGAACACAAATAACATATGTAACTTTAGCAGGGTTGTTTGATTCACGAAATCTTTTTTATATTCCTTAAAATGTTTCAAAAGATTATTAGGCTCCAAAATTGAGACATGTACTTGAATGTTTTTAATGCAAAATTCCTCTAAAATATTTCCATCGGAGGGGTAAATATTTTATATTCTCATAATATGAGAATGTTTTAGCCATATAAAATAACTATTTTATCCATCTTTTCACTAATGCATTACCACCGTTATCATCTCAATACACCATCATCTATTATAATTGATTATCGTTCACCACAACCTATTATCAATAACCACCATCCATCTCTATTGACTACCATCCATTCTCACCTACCATCATTTATCACTGTTACCACTGTTAATCAGTCAATTTTTTTATATTGACTACCATTGACTAGTCAACTTTTCAGTATTAACCTCTCAAAATATGATGAGGATATTTTTGATAATTTAATAATATTTTAAAAATATATAAATGAACTAAAATACAATATTGTAATATTCCTAGGAATATTTTTACTTAAACAAAAAATGAGAATGTGACATTCTTAAGAATTACATTCTTGAGAATCATATTCTGAGAATGTTAAAATTCTAAGGAATGCATGATTTCGTGAACTAAACACTCCCATAAAATAATTATATACAGCTTCAAAACAATATATATATATATATATATATATCATTAGCCTGTGCTTTTGCTTTTTATCAAGAATTGATATCAATATTAGATTTTTCTTTTTTTTTTTAATAAATAAGGGCATCAAAGAAAAAGTAAAGAATATATAATAGATGATTTTTTTTTTACACAAATAAGGGTATCAAAGAAAAAGCAAAGAAGATATGGCAGATGGCACATGAATAGATGAAGATCACTTTTGGTTACCAAGATTTTCATGGCATGGCAAGGAAAAAACCATAAACCTTATGTATTAGTAAACTCTCATTAGTTTAATATCATGCATTTGTTTGGAAGTGTTTAGGTTTCACTATAAACCACCCATTTTTGGTTGTTTCCATTGCAATTCAGATATTTTTACAAGTCCAACTAAAAGGATAATTTTTAAGTCACTAAGCATAGGCTTTTGATTGGAAAATTTTAGGGCAGGTGATGGAATCAAAAAATTAATTCCCTTACTGAATGTTTGATTCACATGTACTAGAATCTATTATTATTATTATTTAATCTTAACAAATTCACCTCATTTGAAACCCTCCTCTTATCTAAGATATTGGATTATATTGTCCTCTAGAAACAAAGAAATAATCATCTTTCACTCTTCTTCTCTTACCAAGCACCTTCCACTATTGGCTACTACCAGCCACCATTATCACCATTAACCACCATTAATCATCACTACCTTCTGCCCACCACCACATACTACCATTGATCACTATTCATCACCACCTATAATTATTAACTACCATCCACCACTACCACATTTCACTGTTGACCACCTCCCACCATCACCTTTAACCACCATCAAATATTACCTACCATTGACCATCATCCACTATCACTTATCATTATTAACTACCACCCACCACCATCTACCACCTTTGAGCCACCACCACTTATCACCATTGACCATCGCCCACTACCACCTATCTTCATTAACCATTATCCATCACCACTTACTGTCATTGACTACCATCTATCATTGTTGATCACCACCCAACTAAAAGTAAAAAAAGGAAATTATAAAAAGTGTGATTCCATTCTATGACTAAACCAAACAAATCAAAAAGTAATTGTTACCATTACCCTTACTCTTCCTTATTTGATTTCATTCCCTTTTCATTTCCACAAGTTGTACCAAACACCCCTATGTTTAGTTTTAAACCCTTCCATTAAAAAACTATACATGTGGTCACTTTTGTGATCATCAAATTGAATGTTGGTGACAAAAGTCACATAGAATGCCTTTTAACTTTTACGTAGGTGGCCTATTACTCTATATTAGCCATCAATCTTATAGCCTATTACACTCGATGGTCATTCCAATGCCATTTGTTCAAGATATCCATACCTTAATCTTGGCTTATAATTAATTAGGCTTTATGGAACTAACATGACCTAAGCCCACTAATAAACCCTAGCAGTAGAGTTAATTTGTGAAAAAGATTTAGGAATCTCATGGTCGTATATACAGGTCAATCGCTTAACTGAAAAGATACTTTAATTATTAATTATAGAAAAAATATATTTTACTCACTTATGGTATGATTCAAGTTTGATTTATCCACTTGTCGTTAGACCTATCAAAATGGACTAACCCAACTTTACAAGTTAACCCAATGGACGAAAGTTGTATATCAAATTAGTCTCAGCTGGAGCTACTTTTTTACTAAGTTAGATTGTTACAGTACTAATATCAATCTTAGATAGACATTTATCAAGTGATTCCAAGGAAATTTAGCAACCTTTTATGTTTTAAATAATAATTTCACATCATTAATTAATTAAAATTAAATATTATATTATTACCATCATTATCATCATTATCCTTATTATTATTATTATTATTATTATTATTATTATTATTATTTAGAATATAATTATATTTTATTTTAATTATTCATATATTATTCTAAATTTAAATATTGAAAATAATTAGAAATGATTTATATATAAAAATATTTTATATTTACATAAAAGTTTGTTTATTATTTTTTTCTTGAATACATAGAAAAATTTTAATGTACTTATCATTAGTTTTGATTTTATGTAGAATAAATATTAAAAATATAAATTTAGATTGAATCATATAATTATTGCTATTACTATTATCAATTGTTCACTACTAAAAATCACTCGATTTCATGTGGCCAAAATCATGGGAAATATGGTTTCCCATGATTTTTTGCAAAGTTTTCGGGCCATGAAAAAATGAGGCAGAGGTAAATTTCTCATAGTTTGTTAGCTTTCATTTTTTTTTTAAAAAAAGAAGGTTTTCCATGGCAAAAATTATGGAAAAGATTTTTTTTTTGAAAAATTAACCACAATTTTTTACCATGAGAATTTTATTTTAGAAAAATTTGGCTTTCCTAAGACATAAATTGTGGGAAATGCTATTTTTAAAATTTCCCACAATAAAAACAACAAGAAAATAAGGAATTAAAGGAAAAATAAATTAAAATTATATTAAAAATTAATTTAACATAATGTAAATAAATACTAAATCAATTAAAATGAAGATGGTAATATCAAAATAAAACAAGTGTATTTCCATAAACATAAAATTACAAAAATATTATGTTCTCCAAATAATTTGCAAATGTAAATACACAAAACTTGTAACAAAAACATGGATCACCCAAATTTTAGTGATCTTGTTGTGATAGCTACTAGTCCACTTGGTTATCTGCTTCCTCCTTAGTTGGTTGTTATGGCTAGCAGGACCTTAGGTGAAGATGCTCAAACATGGTCTTAAGCATGGTTTGATTTTCTAACACTATTCTTCTATAGGTTACAACCTCTTTGTCATAACTCTAATTCTTTTTTATAATCATTTTCTTGCTAATTCTTCATTCAGAGCCACAACCTTGCACTAACTACCCATGATTAAAAGGCCACAAGGCCATATGATAAGTGACTAGTGTCAACGAATAGTGCCTCTACTCTAAGACCATTAATCTTCCCCTATTTGGGGTACCAACTGTTTGAAGTTAAGTTGCTTCCTTAACTTGAGGAGAGATCTATGAAGCATCAAAGGCATTAGTTGAAGAAGGTTAAGTGGATAGAATGTTTGCAACCATTTGAGTTGATGTAACCTACAAAAAATGAATCATAGAAAGTTAAGAATTCATATTAACACTGCTAACTTAAAAATAAATAAATGAAGTCCATAAACACTTATATAAGTGTTTCAGATCATTCATCCACCCAAGTGTGGTTATTTTGGTGAGTGCACTTGAGTACCTCTAACCTATTTGGCAACATCCCTAGCTCATTCTTGATTTTAAAGGATTAGGGATACATATGAACTAAAATCTTAATTAATAGGCAAAGTTAAATAAGGATACTCATCAATCACTTTTTATGCTCTATGGCAGGAATTGAACCACTAGTGTGATATATAGGTCCCTATCTACTGATGGAAACCTGATTCTTCTTGTTTCGCTCATAGGCATCCTTGTAGCTTGAGCATCCTAAGTAGTTCTTAGCCCCACTTAGGACTCTAAATTTATCCATTAAGACTTTTGTCCTTTTCCTCTAACCTCCTTCATCATGTCTCTCAATCGCTCAGTAGCCTTTTATTGAAAATTTCTCTTAATGGTAGCTTTATTGTGAGCTTCCTATCTATATTTGTCCTACAAAATAGAACAAACTATATAAGCCTTTTCATCATATTGAAACAGAAAGTTAATATTCGTAATAAAATAGAAGTATTTGATTTTTTACCTAAAACATCCTCCACCACTAAGTCTTCACCTCAAGGTCCACCTTGCTCTAACTAATTCATGCACCATCATACTTACTTTCCATAATTCCTCATATAGCCATAATAGTGGCTATGGGGTCAATGAACCTTTTAACATAGAGAAAAAGTATATTATGATCATAACATATAGAATAAATATAAAAATTTATAAAAAAAAAAATTATACTTCTGTGTGTCATTTAGGCTCAATCCATATCTGTGAATCCTCTTACATGATCGGGGAAGGAGGACCTTGCTTTTGGATGGATGCGGTAGGCTGAAACATGAAGGAGGATACTACAACAAATTGCTACATGTGTGATAGAGTCTGGGTTTACTGTTGCTAGTGATACAAATTGGAAGTAGGCATGAAGGTGGAAAGACCATCAAGATAGAAGTGCAGGCCCTATATGGATGAAGGTGGTGAAAATAGAGGATGGTGAAAATAGGGTGGTGTGTACTGAGGAAAACATGTGAATTTGGAGAAAGGTGTGGTAAGAAGAGGGCATGAATGCAACACAATCCCAAGGATGACATTCTCTGGTGGTCTTGTCACTTTATATAGGTGTACCAAAAGTGCATCCTAACATCTGTAGCATTCATTATATACAAGTTAGATAAAACCTCCAAACTGATTTAAATTACATAGAAATTATTTTCTTTTACTCCTAATGTATCTAAATATTATTTTCTTTTAATTTATCCTAATATAACTCATTTAAATTGTTTAGAAATTATTTTCTTTTCCTCCTACTATACTTAAATAACATTTTCTTTCAATTTATTTTGATATAGCTTATTTAAATTACTTAGAAATTATTTTATTTTACTCATAATATACCTAAATATTATTTTCTTTCAATTTATCCTAATGTAGCTTATTTAAATTACTTACGAATTATTTTCTTTTACTCCTAATGTACTTAATATTATTTTCTTTTAATTTATCCTAACATAACTTATTCAATTACTTATAATTATTTTCTTTTACTCCTAATGTACCTAAATATTTTTTTTTTTCAATTTATCCTAATATAGCTAACTTAGAAACTACTTTCTTTTACTCATATATTGTACATAAAACTTATTTATCTAATTTTTTTTAAATATTGTATGCTTTTTTTTATCCTATAAACTAAATACAACTAACCACATATATGAAACCACACATCTTTTCTAAATTAACTTGTGTAAAATGCACACTAAGCACAACAAACATATATACAACTTCAACATATTCAACTTAATATTTCAAAATTAACAACTTCACATAGAAATATTGCATAACAATTTCAAAATTCACAACCTCAATAGATTTAATAAAATCAACTATAATATTTCTTCTCTACCATAAACATAAATAATATTTTCACAAATCTAAAAACACACATGTTTTCCAAATTAACTTGTGTAAAATGCATGCTAAGCACAATAAAGATAAATAACTTCAACAAATTCAACACAATCTACTATAAATAACTTGAACAAATTTAGCACAATATTTCAAAATTAACCAAAGAAAAATTGAAATTAATTAAAGAAATTAGCCATGTCTTCATTGTGAGCAAGAAAATTTATGTAGGTGGCAAAAAATGGGATCCATTTAATGGTGACAAGCTGAGCACTAAATAAAAATGGTGGAGGTGACAGAGTAAAAAGGAAAGGGAAAGAAGAAGAAATAAGGGGCTGGCATTGGTTAAATGGGTTTTTGACTTTTTATGGCATTTTTCATGGGTAAAATCATGGGAAAGTAAATGAAACATGATGTTTTATGCTTTCTCATGGTTTATAAACTGTGGGAAATTCAAAACCTAAAATTATTTGTAACTCTAAGGATCTTAACCTTCTTATGCCTTTTCCTATGAAATTTTCTCATGGTCTCAAAATTGTGGGATATTCTATGGAAAATTCACCATTTTCTAATAGTTTTTATTGTTAGTATTGACTGTAGACAGAACTAATATTAAAAATATAGTTTTAGATTAAAACATATAAATTAATTAATGCAAATGAATAAAATTTATACTTAGTATATAAAAGTTCAAATTAAAACATATATAAAAATAGTATGAAAAAACATCATATGTCAATCATAGTAAAAATAGCATTAGAAAATACCACGTGTCAGACTAAAGATTGAGTATCTCCTTTCTATTAATTAATAATAATTGCTATTAATAATACAATTAATTTATTCTAATTAATACAACCAAGTGCAATATTAAATTAAAATTCAAAATTTTAGAATTATTAATCTTTACTCAAGATCATATTAAAATATATAAAAGTAGCGTCCAAAAATACCATGCGTCAATCTATTAGTAAAAGTGGAATTAAAAGTTATCATATGTTAGATTGAATATTAACTATCTCCTTTTTGTTAATAAATAACTAGTCATACACCTACGTGATGCACGAGGTTTTTAAATATGCACAAATTTTTGTTTTTAAGTTTGCACAAGTTTTGTAGAGAATAATTGTGAGACATGAATAAGAAAAATTGAATTATAATATATAAAGTTAAATAGATGTCATGGAATTACATACATGAGTGGAAAGATTTATACAAGAATATTTGTGCAAATAAAAAGTAGGAAACATTTTATCAATAATTGTGAAAAAATCGAGAGTGAACAAAGGAGAAGTTGATAGAAATGATATTGGGTACAATTCGGCTTTGTTTTGCCCTATGCTCCATTATTAGAGACAAAATTTCTCTTATTTTATGCCCCATTATCAAGGACAAAATCTACCTCATCCCAATGCCTTGTTGGGTAATAAAGCTCCATTAAGACTTTAAGGGAATGATAAAAAAATAAAAAAATTATGAAAAATATAAATCTTAAAATTAAATGTTATAAATTCATACATAACACTAAATAATCTCAAAAATAAATGAATAAAGCTCTAAAGTTACATATAATCTATAACCATTTTAAATTCTTTATTTCAAATTAAGATATCCCTCTATCATACAATTATTTAAGATATATGATGCATATAAAATATAATAAATTTATAAGCATATAATTTAAAAAATACTTAAGTATTTTTATTTAAGATGCATTACATATTACAAAGTAAAAATGAAATAATATTTTTCAAATCTTGGAGTACAATAAGGTGCAATAGGGTAGGAATTATGATTCTTACCCTTCTTGAAATTTGGAATAAGAAATTTTTTTACCTTATTTCTATCTTCATAGAGCAAAAAACATTCCTATCCTTGCACCACATGGGGTAATCTCCATGGGAATCCCCAAATTCAAGGCAAATTATCATACTTAAAAGTCATGGGAAATAGGATATCCTTCATTTATAATGTTTCTATAAGTGATAGCTTAGAATAACACAATGGGTTGCTAATCCAAAGATGAAATCTTGAAAACAATAAATGTAAAACTTTATTGATTATAAACAAAACTCTTTCTTGGTGTATGTTCTATTTCTTCACTTAAGAATTGCAATGTGTCTTAGTTTTCTTTCTCTTCCTAAAAGTAACTTTTGATATTATTTCTTTCATTTTTTTCCTCCGAAAACTTCTAAAAATTCAACATTGGTGAACAAAATTCATGTTCTTTCTACAAGGCTATTATTGTTTGCTAACTGTCTAAGTGTAACCATTTCAAAGCAAATTTATACATGTTAGAGAAACAAAACTTCTATTTCAACTACAAACAGATCACCACAAACCACAAACTAATAATGAAATCTAAATTAGTAATTTTAGAATACTTGGTCCACTACAATAATTAATAAATGTAATTGAATAATAATGCCAACTTCCACTCTATCTAATTCCAACCATCTAATACTAACAAAAATAGAAAAAGAAGCAACAAATCAATCTAAAGACTTGAAAGCTAGAAATTTATATAGGTAAATGTTCTTATTGGATTTGCATTTGTACCTTCTAATATGGGTGCTAAGGCATAAGTTTCAAAGGAATGGTGATGGCGATCAATATGGTTTAAATGCAGTTTGTGTAAATTAGTGTGAAATTACATTAAATTTACAAAAGTTAGTCAAAGCGATATAAACTTACATTTCACGATTAGAGCTGTTAAACTGGTTGACATAATTTTCTTCAAGAATCAACCTATTAATTGCATATATTTTTTTGCCACAGACCACACTATATGCTTCCATCTCAACATTAAAAATAAAAGTTTTCCCAACAAACACATTTAGATTCATGTAAATAGTAATTTTATTACCTTTAATTAAATTAAAAAAAGGAGTATATTAAAATTTATATCAAACTATATTAGCATCAACAAATACCACTAAATAAAATATGTGATGATGATATATTATAGCAATGTTTTTGCTGCACGAAATCAACCGCAGTAACATGTAGAAAGCTCATTACATCTTTGTCAAATAAAACAAATGCAATAGAGTTCATATGAGCTACAACCATAAGTTGAAGTTTATACCTAAAAGTGTTAATCTATGACATTAGTGCAAAACATATAATAAAATGATAGTATACATATTATGTTATATAATTCCATGTATTTCAACCTTGTTTGTGCATTACTTGCATGCATAGTAAAATCATCCACCGGTGTAATCAACTAAGTTTATAGTTGTAATTGTATTGCATCTCCCATGCTACACAATAATTAACACCACAATTTTCCATCAAAGATAATTAGAAGCAAATCAAATTCACATATCATAGAAAATATAATACCAGTTAACTTGAAGTAATTGGCCAAAGAGTTTTTGCCTCTTTCATCCCACTGAAATCATGAAATCTTGATTAATTTTTGGCTATTGACACAATATCTAAAATGTTAACATAAGTTACTTCGTGAGCCACAAATGAGAGTATTTTATTTTATAGAAGAAACAATATTCACAGCACGGTAAACATGAGAGCAATCATTTTCCAAGCAACTTCCTAAAGTAGTTACTAACTAATAACCTCATGGGTTACCAATCTTTTTCATGACAACAAAAATGACATTTGCTATATGAAATGGTTCATGCCTCTTTCCTAATCAAACAAAGATAATCTTTACACTACATATATTACATATATGGCTTTTAATTTTAATGCATGCAAAGGAAGATTATACCATAATGACATATGATCCATGCATTTTCTCCACTTCCAACCTTACAAATGAAATGCATTAATAATCATAGCTACATATTGAATACATATTTCTTCCAAAGAGATTCATTTTGTGCATTCAAACATTAGTTTTTGTATTTTTTTAAGCATTGTTTTTTTTATCAAACTATAAAGGATTATTCTTTTTGCAAAATTTATTACTTAAAAAAATGCAAAATGATATTTTTTTTAATTTTTTATAGTGTTCATCAATAAACTATAAGAACAAATTTTGTAATAGAGTTTTATCAATCTATTAATTAGTCTTCCAAGAGAAAACCTTTCATTTGAAGGGTTCATTACATTCATTCTCACAATTAAACAGTTAATATGCAGCAACTGTTATACCAATTAGATTAAGCATTACATATATGTCTATTTTGTAAGTACTTTTGATAGGGTTAATTATGACATACTTAATGGTTAATGTTTGATTTTTTTTGTAATTCATGTTCATTCTACCTCCCTTATTTGACTTTATATAGGAGCATAAATGAAAAATTACAATCTCGTCAATTCTTTACATCAGTAGTCAAGATTTGTAATATGGTTAAGACTAAACATCAAGCCTTTATATGTGTGCTTATACAATACAATTTTATCTTCACTTTTGATCGTATGCAAACTTTTTATTATAATGACTAATTCTTAAAAGGCTAAATAGAAAGGTTTTATAAAGTTTGATGTTACAAAATTGACTAATCAAGTAAGTGATTTTTGTACACTCATCACATGAAAATTCAATATATAATTTCAATTTTTGAGTCAGACTTACATGATTTTATACATTAAAGTTTAAATTTTTTATGTTAACATTTCATAACAACCAAGCCAAAGCAATTCTTTACTATTTCATACTCCAAATCAATGATTCCTTTGTTCCAAATCCTCTAAAATATGAACCTTTTCTCATTGAGACTATTCTTGATCCTCTTGCTATAGAGCAAGAATATTTTCATTTCATTTTTTTTATCATTTTGAGTCATTTTTAGCATTTTCAACTTTCAAACTCATTGTTAGTTTAATTAATCTTCTTTTCACTAACAGTATATATTACCTTCAATACTGCAATATTGTTTGTTAATATAGATTACCTTTTTAAGGTGGAATCTTTTTGTAGTAGTTTTCATGTCATTAATTAGATCCTTTAGATAGAAAAACCATATAGCCAAGCTCTTGTAGTGGGTGCCATAAGTTATCTATATAAGTGAATATTCCCAATATTATTTAAGTTTAAGCACATTAAGGATAGCCATTTTTACTAATTAGGAAAGATCTCTTCTAACCATTGGGTGCATAGTCTTGCTTTGTTGTTATTTGTTATAATTAGCAGTGGCCAACATAGGTTGAGATGTTGTTAGAGATTAGAAACATAAGAAGATGAAAAATGTTGGGTACATGATATTTGTATTGTTGAACATTGTAAAAATTGTTGCAATAAGAAAAGTTAATCTAAAATTGCTTTTTAGTATATTTGAGGACTCATTGAAATTGAAGTTGATAAGAAAAAAGATATAATGGTCAATACCTTAAATGTAACTAGGGCAACTATGGAGAAGGTCATAGTACCAAGTAAATTATCACTTCTCATAGTTCTCTAACTAAATGGAACCTCTTATAAAACCTGTGTAATTAATTATGCTTTTGCATTTTACAAGTACTAGTGATGCTCTTCTTTATGCATCAAATATGGGAGTTGAGAGTGTTGTTGTTGTAATGTATCTTGGAACATGTAACCCTAATTTTTAGTATGATTCAACCAAAGGCCAGGTAAATTTGTGTTATTTGTCCTAATTTTCATGTCAAGAGAAATCAGATTGCCCCATCATGTAGTGGTTATTTTTCTATCCTTTTTGTCTCTTGTTTATAATTATGTGAATGTCTTGATAAGGCCAAAAATGGAATAATAGAATCATTAAAGGTGATCAAGACTACCTTGGTTGATGCTTCTAGGCAAATACCTCACAAAATTGCCCTTATATATTGCATTCCACTTGATAGTAATCATTCTATTTCTTTGTGCATATATCTCAACACTTAAATAAAATGTCCAAATTGAGAAGCGACATTTATCATTCTTGTCAACCAGATCCTTGCCTATTCCACCTTCCTATCTATTATGATAGGATACATCATCAATATTTCCTAAATCTTTATACATAGTATGCATAGGATATCAATCACATTGCAATTCATAATTTGTCATAAGAGCAAATGATATCATACTCTCTTCAAGGAAGGCCATGTATTTTTTTTGAAAAAAAAAAAACATAAAGTTACTTAACTATTTTCTTAAATGATGCTTTATCTTTAATATAAGTTTGTGAATATTTCAAAGAAAAAGCACTTATGGAATCTTCTACCTATATAGCCTAGCATTCATGGAATCTTTTACTTGTATAGCCTAGCATTCATGCCGTGTAGTTTGCATAATGCAGAATGGAGTGCAATTATGCATAATGGATTATGCAGTTACTGTTAGTCTGGATAGGTGCCCTAGGGTCAATTTGATTGGACTCTATTGCAACTATGATTATACATGTTAGCCTTAAAGAGATTGTTAATTCTAAAATGTTAATCTCTTAGCCCTAAATTTATTTTGATATTGAAAAACAACTTTGATAA
>JANHAO010001549.1:0-32341 GCA_026873985.1 Saraca asoca
ATATGCAATATGCAGTGTGCGTTCATAATGTATGATCAACCCCCTCCTGGTTTTTCCCTGCCTCAGCTGATGTTAATTTTATGGGACAATGCCTTTGGTTATTTGTAAATCAGAAAATACTTGGAGCTGCTTTAAACAAGACAAGACGGAACAGCAATTGGGAGTCAAGACCCTTAAGTTCAAATCAGGTAATTGCCCATTGCTTTTTTGTTATTCATCCATCTCAATTGATGGACTCAATAAGCTAATGCAGTACCATATGTCCAGCTGGAATATGCTGCTCTTGATGCAGTTGTTCTTATCCACATTTTCCACCATCTCTGTAGTCAGTCTCAGTGTTCTGGTGCAACAGAAGGACATGACAACGAGTGGAAGTCTTACATCGTAAGTGACAATACCCCCAATTTTTGTATATTGCCACCTCCATAACTTTTATGTTGATTGCATCTTCTACGTTTTTAGCATTTCATTGTTTTAGCCTGAATTCTCATCTGGGGAAAACGTTATGCTATGTTTTGATGGGGGATGGGGGAGAATAGACTGGAAGTAGAGGGAAGGAAATGTTATGTCATCATTTTCTCCTTGTTTGGGAACTTTGATTAAGAAAGAGAAGAAATAGGAGGTTTATGACTAATCCTCCAAAGTCCTCCAACATCCTCCACCACTCATTATTTTGGGGATTTTATAGACATCCAAATAAGAGGAAGGGAAATCCTTTCTTAACTATCCATCCTTCTCTTTTTTCTTTCTTGTCTTTCAGTGTCTTCCCATCCCTCCCCGTCTTAACTTCCACACATAGCATAAACCAGTAACTTTTGCTATGCATAAGAATACCCCTTGTTTGCTGAATAAATTACCGTTAGTTAATAGTTCATAACATTTTCTGTTTACTACTATTCTTGTAGGTCTCCCGCATGGATAATGACAAGAAATCAAAGAAATATAAAAAAAGTTAGAAAGAGCTTGAAGTTGAAACCGATAAGCATTGATCCTCAGCTTCAATACTGGAGATTTTTCTCTCGGTTGCATTAAACAAGAGCCGTCTGTATAAATTACCAGAAACATGATATTTGTTTGAGGAAATATCCCGTTGGTCAATAGATGTAGTGATTACTTATTTTGCCATACTTACTTGACAAGTTTGTTCTGCTGTTTCTTTTAAACTGACAGAGTAGTAATACATATTTGAATTGAAAGGTATTAATATTAGAAAGATGATACTTGTTTGTAGATATATCCTGTTATTAATATTAGTAGAGGAAAACATCTGCATCTTCTTTCACTTCTCCACTCCTTCCTCTTAGCAAAGGAAACGTACGTTACGTAATGAAAGTGAACAGGTCCTCGTCCTTTTTTTTTATAGAGACTTTAGTATTTAATATATGGTTAATAAAATCTAGTCTGCATTTTCATAACCATTTTCTTTTTTCCACTTGAATGCAGTATATTGGATTATATAAAATTCACAAGTTTTTGGTAAAAATGCAGTTTTTTATCATAATAAAATATTAATAATAAATAGAAGGATTTTTATTTCTTGCATTTGCAATGTAGCTATTTTTATTATCAGCAGCACACAATACAATGTAAGGTGTCCTCTGGTCTTTTACAAAATATAATGTGATAACATAAATATAGAAAAACATAAACATGCGATATTATATCGGATGTCGTTAAAAATAACTATCATGTCAATGTAAATAAAAATGCAGTTTTAAATGAGAAAAAAAAAAAAGGAAATATTTCGCTCTTCAACCTTTTCTCAAAAACAGAAAATCGGTTAAAAAGTGAGAAGTTACACTGTTCATTGCTCATGATGGATTGATCTCCAACATGGCCACTCGGCCCACTCCATTGCATAAATGTACCACCCCAGGCAATTCGTTCGAATACGACTTCGTTTTGGTTTACTATATATAACGGTACCCCGCCCTGAGCGCCAGAATTGAAAGTAGAATAGCGCGGGAGAGCTCAGGAATTTGAAGAATGATGGAGCACGATTTGGAGTTAGAGAAAGCTCGCTTGGTGAGCTTGGCCCTTGAATTCGGATTCGACCAACAATCAGCTAAGAAATGCTTGGATCGTTTCGTCGGTCTTTACGGTACCAACTCTTACCCAAATTCCTTCAATTGCACATGGTTCTGGGATTCCTATTTCTTCTTTATCATCAATTTTTGGTTCAGGCCTTGAGTAAATTGAATCTCATTTTGTATTCAGCTGGATTTTAATTTGGACTACAAATTCACAATGTGCTGCAACAAAGTCCTAAAAAAACCTGTGAGGATTAAGTTTTATTTTACATTAAATTCAAACTTACTTCTGGAAATATGATATTTACTTTTTCTCACACTCTCTTAGAGGTGGATTTCGATATGATATACGAATGGGGTCCTTTGAGCTTGTGCTCGTTAGGCATTTCTAGTTTTTTTTAGTAAACTGTGAAGGAGTTCAATGTGCATGGTAGTTGTGGATGTATGCAAAAGAAGAAGAAGAAGTTAATTTTCCTTCCTTGTGTCGGACATGGTTAGATGCCAAAGTGCTACTATTTATTAAGTGTTTGTGAGAGGCAATTTTTTTTTTTTCTCCTTGTAATGATCGTGACAATCTTGCTTTATTCTGTCTGTATAACCAATTTAGTAACATATTTTTTTCCCATTTAATTCTTTTGTTCAGGTGATGATGGTCAGGATTTTATCACTGTCGAGTACTGTGGTGATGATTTTCTTGCAGCTTTGGCCGAGTCAATGCAAGACACTGAGGAATGGGATGATTTGCAGGCAATAGAGTCAGAAGCTTGCGGAACTTTGAGTGATATGTTTGACAAAAGTGTTGTCCGGGGTAGTGACCCAGATGGTGACATTGCAAAATATTGCATCAATATTATTGAGGATTCGCCTGAACCTCAGAAATACCAGAATGTGGTGGATTTAGATTCTAGTGACAATGAAGATGTGGACTTTAGTTTTTCAAAGGAAAAATCTGCTCCTTGTTCTCATATGACTGATCAAGTGCTTCTGGGTCAACATACTCCAAAATCTATGGTAAGAAGCAGTCTGACCGTCAACATCAGTTTCATTCAGTCTTCTCACTAACATGCTGGAATATTTCACGACATGGGTGCTTTTGATTTCTGTGAATTGTCAGAACCATTATGTGTCTGCATAGGTTTCGTGATCAATTTTGAATGAGTTATTACGTATTCAAATTGTACTAGCACTAGAATTTTCTACCTGTCCTCATTGTTCTCTTTAATCCTACTTTTGTTTTATGGTTATGAAAGATTTAAGGTTTAGTTCGTGAGAATGCTGCATATGTAAAGTGTAGATATGGGAATTGATAGAGTACATAAAAAAAATTAAAGTAGATGAGAAAGCTGGACAAATAACTGAGTAGGAGAGAAAACATATAGAAGCATGGAAGAAAAGTATACTTTTGGAAAAACAAGACAGATATGATGGGATGGATTATATAGATATATAGTACTAAAAATGATTCTAAATTTCACAAAAGGGAGTAATTAAACTAATAAATGTTCATATATGGATGAACAAAAATTACATACATACGCACACACACAATATATATATATATTTCTGCAACCCATGCATGAAGAATAAAATTTCAACGAATTTGTTTGTCATAATTGGGGGCTTGAGCTGTATCTGAATTCTGAAACTTTTTAATGGAATTTGCACCTGTACTTAATGTCTGTTCAATAGAAAATAATATATGGCTCCACATTTGGTTATGTTTTGTATGGCTAGAATCATAGGTCATTAGGTCAAAATCCCACTGTCTAAATCAGTGGTCGAATCTTGTTTTTGTTGTTTAGCTTTTCTATGGGCTGGATTCTTTGGAATTCTATACTTTAACACTAAGATGTAGATGGGGATTTAATAAGCATGGTTTCCCCAGCTGAGATATTTACGTGTTGAAGGATTGCAGAAGTGGCATCACTCAGGGCTCAGTTCCATCAATTTCCAGCAAAAGACGGTGTTCCTTGGCATCTAAAGATGAAAACAGGACTCTCACTTATGATAAATTACAGACTCTGGATGATATTGAATTGGCAAATGTTGTTGTATTTGGTAACAAGACATTTCGACCATTGCAGCATCAAGCTTGTAAAGTAGCTTTAGCAAAGCAAGACTGTTTTGTTCTTATGCCTACAGGGGGTGGTAAATCTCTCTGTTATCAGGTCCTTCTCTCATCTAAGCAATAGAAATGTGCGCTATTCTTTTTTTTTTTTGGTGTCCAGACTTTGTTGATGGGTGGAATATTTCTAACTTGTCATCTTAAATTTATTCCTTTCTAAACACGTCTGCTTTATGTGTTCTTACAGCTTCCAGCAATTCTTCAACCAGGTGTTACTGTAGTTGTTTCTCCCTTACTTTCACTCATTCAGGATCAGATTATTACTTTAAACCTCAAGTTTGGAATACCAGCTACTTTTTTAAATTCTCAACAAATTGCTTCCCAAGCAGCAGCTGTGCTTCAAGAGCTAAGGTAAGATTCACTTTGTTGTATATACCTGGCCTATCATGTTGTGTTCTTTAGTTAGCCCATGAAAATATTGTGATGCATATCTTAGAAAAAGCAACTCTCCTTTCAGATCATTGATTACTCTGTTCTATTCTTTTTTCATTTTCTTTCATTGTTATTTTTTCCTTCCAGAAAAGACAAACCATCGTGCAAGCTATTGTATGTGACACCCGAGAGAATTGCTGGCAACTCATCATTTCTTGAGATTCTAAAATGCATGCATTGGAAGGTAAACTTTTCTGGTCTTGAGTGCATTGTCTGGAATCATTTCCTAGCTTCTAGATTGTGAAATTTTCATCAGATGTGGTTGATTCTCTCTCTCTCTCTCTCTTAAATTACAGGGACAGTTAGCAGGTTTTGTTGTTGATGAGGCACATTGTGTTAGGTAAGTTCTATTTTACTGTAGTCGATGGATTTCTATTTAAGCTTGGATCTTGTTCTGTTACTGCTTGGCAAGAGACTTCTAGTATTCATTACTTTTCATATTCCTAATTATGCTCTCCAGCCAATGGGGACATGATTTTCGGCCCGATTATTGGGCATTAGGATGTCTCAAGCAGAACTTTCCTGATGTACCTGTCATGGCATTGACTGCCACTGCAACCCACTCAGTTCGTGAGGTGATCTGAAATTCTGAATATCATATTTGCTAATACAAAAACAAAATTGTTTTGTCTCCATTAGAAAAATTGTTTTTGTCCTTACAATATTGGATTTTGTTTTAGGACATCTTAAATGCCTTAAGAATTCCACATGCTCTTGTTCTTGAGAGAAGCTTTGATAGACCAAACTTGAAGTATGAAGTAATTCCAAAGACAAAGGAACCACTGAAGCAGCTTGGACAGCTACTAGCTGATCGTTTCAGGAATCAGTGTGGAATTGTTTACTGCCTTTCAAAAAGTGAATGTGCTGAGGTTTCAAAATTTTTAAATGAGAAATGTAAGATTAAGACAGTATATTATCACGCTGGCTTGGCTGCTCGGCAGAGAGTTGCTGTTCAAAAGAAATGGCACCAGGGAGAAGTTCAAATAGTATGTGCAACTATTGCTTTTGGAATGGGTATTGACAAACCTGATGTTGTAAGTTGACCTAAGTTCGTGATATTCTGCTTTTCATTACTTTCAATTTTTATGATGATGCTGTTATCTTTCCAGATTTTATGATTTATTTTCTTATTGAAATTTTAAACAATAGAAAAGAAATTTTGTTGTCTTGTACATAATTCTTATAATTTTTAATGTACTGTCGATTGTATAATCTGAATGGTTTGTTATTGTTTTTATGGGACTTACTCTCCAAGCTACTTATTAATACATTTATGATCAACATAACTCCGAGTGGTCATCCTTTTTTTTGTTGTCATATGTTCAGCGCTTTGTCATCCACAATACAATGTCAAAATCAATTGAAAGCTATTATCAAGAATCAGGAAGGGCTGGAAGAGATAATCTTCCTGCAGTTTGCATCGCTTTGTACCAGAAGAAGGATTTTAGTCGAGTTGTATGCATGTTGAGAAATGGCCAAGGATATAAAAGTGAAAGATTTAAGACAGCAATGTCTCAAGCCCAAAAGATGCAACAATATTGCGAACTTAAGGTAAGCAACTCAACGTATTTCACTGTCTGTTTTCTCTTTTATTACACGTGTTAGTATTTCTGACTTTCTTTAAATAATTTTAGGTGGAATGCCGGAGGCAAACTTTACTCAAACACTTCGGAGAATCTTTTGACAGAGAAACCTGCAAATATGGATCAAACCCCTGTGATAACTGTCTCAAGAGTGCATCGTGAGTTGCTGTAAATTGATCTTCAAATTTCAGGATAAACTTGAGTGAAACATGCTGTCATATATATTACTGTTCCAAAATCTTAAAGTGATACTTCCCTTGAAGGGTATGAAAATCTTGTTCCTGTGATTTGGCCATGATTTTCATATAATTAGGTAGAAAAAAAAGAGAACCATAACAAGAAAGGTGAAAGTTAATCATCAAAGTCAAAATAGCCTAACGATATGCATGCATACAGTGTTTTAACAACCATGTTTCGATCAGGATAGATAAAGCTTGATTCAAGTTCTTTCTGACCAAAAAGTTTTCATCTCAATATTTCTATTGTTAACGAAATCACACTTTATTTCTTGATGGGGATTCTTTATTAGTTGCCTAGCTTATTTACATAATATCTAGATCAAATGATATAGACAATCTTATTCAGATTGAAAAACCCTAACCGTTGGTCTGGCATTATCTTCTGACGCCTTCGCAATCATAAAAGACAGCAAGATAAACAAATGTATGCATATACCAACTATAGAGTCAGTTTTGACAGTAGGTGGGCGTATGCATCAATGACAGAACCAAACGTTGCTTTTATAATGGATGTTTTGTATAGGATTGATTATAAATAAAAATAATTGCAATATATTTATTTTTTTCAGCTTGTTTAATTAAGCAAATGGCGAAAGAGAAGGTAACATCAGTTTGATTTTTCAATGTTGTCATAGTAATTGAATAATTGCTTATTAATATAATTAGTTGTTTATAATAGATTTTTAAATAATTAATTATATATAATTCATTTTAAGTTATAATATTTTGGAATGATATATAAAAAAATTACTTTTTAGCATTAAATTATTAAAAATGATAATAAAAGAACAGAGAAAAAAATGAGACTTTGTTGTTATTATAAGAATAAGAATAGTGAAGATAAGAGAAAAAAAAAACAAGATTAATATTGATGAAAATCTAAATGTTTTTCTTTCTATAATTTCGATTAAAATCAAAGTTATTCAAAATAGTTCTTGTTATGAATTTATGTAAATTCATGTATGAATATTCATTAAATTCTCCCATGTATTTATATTCATGAACTATCAAATACATCCCTTCATAAAATAACATATCATTTAATATTTGTATATATACTTGTGACACCATTTTGTGAAAATTCATTCTTTATCATCTATGTTTACCTATAGAGATCTTTATTGTTAGACACACTTCAAAAGGAAAATGAATTTGTCCTCTTATTCTCTCATTGCTTCTCTTTTCTAAATTATTATCTTAAGCATTATTTTATATCATATTATTTTACGTCATGTTATCAACACAACTATCTAATCTGTTCAAGCCTTGGTATTATCCAATGTTCATCTCAAAAAATCAAAGGCTCAATTCTGCAAGTAAATTTCTTTTAAAATGAGCATTACTTTTCTTAAAATCTTATCATCAGAATATATATTTTATCAAATACCTATCAATATTTACATTTTTATTTAGTTCCATTTTTTTTTATAGTTTAGCATTTGTTTATTTAATTTTATCACAATATGGAAGTTGTGAATTAGAAAAGTTTTTAGAACAAATTTATAACTAAAACAATTTATTATATGCTCTTTAATATTGTTGTTATTAATTTTTTTTTCTTTTCTGACACTAATAGTAATGTTCTATTTTATAGTTTTCACTATGTCAAATCTTACAAAGCTTAGTTTGAAACTTATGATATTACTGGCAAGAATTATTTATCATGGATATTAGATGTTGAGATTCATTTAGATGTTAAAGGTTTTGGAGACACAATCAAATAAACAAATGAAGTATCCAATCAAAATAAGGCAAAAGCTATGACTTTCTTTCGTCACCACCTCCATAAAGGATTAAAAATTGAGTATCTCACCGTGAAATATCCAAGTTGATCTTTAGAAAATTTTGAAAGAAAGACATGACTACTAAAAACCTATGGTCCTTCCAAAAGCTCATTATAATTGGATGCATTCACGATTATATGTTAAATCTATTAGTGAGTATAACTCAGCAATTTAGTTTTTAATTGAAATTATGTGGAGAAAGTATTTTGATGTGATATGCTAGGAAAAACATTTTCCAGTTTTATATCTCTAATGTGCTCTTGCAATAGCAATAATGTGAAAAAGCTTCAAGGAATATCCTGAACTGATTTCATGTCTCTTAGTGGCTGAACAAAATAACAAACTATTAATGAAAAATCATGAATCTTGTCCTACTAGTTCTGCTCCATTCCCTCGAGTAAACGCAACATCATGTAATTATGGTTGTGGTCATGGCCATAGATAAAAAAGTAGGAAAAGCCAATTTTATCATTGTGGTGGCCAACTTAATCACCATAACAAAAATACTTTTTACCACCAGAAGTGGATTAAAATAAAGAGATACAAGGAAATGAAAAGGATGGAATAAAAGAGAACATTTGCCATCAATGTAGCATGAAAAACCATTGGTTATGTACCTATCGTATGTCAAAACATTATGTTGGACTTTATCAAGAATCGCTAAAATCCAATGGAAAGAATGTTGAAACAAATTTTGTTCAAGATTATTTCACTAATGGCTAAGAAGATATAACACATCTAGATGTGGTTAATTTTCTTATCCACCCAGAGGGAGGAATTGATTGCCAAATTGCTGATAGAAATCCTTAAGAATGATTTTTTTTTTCAGATTGTTTTTATTTCATTATGCATTTTATAAGTTTGTTATTAAAAATTATTTCATTATGAGTTTGTTGTCGCACTTTCTTATTTTAAATTAGATGCTTTATTCATGATTACATATTAATATTATCTTACATTAAATTGCAAGTTTCTTATTTCTTTTATTTATTATTTTATTGAAGAAAAGATATGGATATTCATGTGGCTAGAGCTAAGATTAATGATACTAATATATGTCTAGCAGACATTCCTACAACACACACCATATTTAAAGATAAGAAATATTTTTCTAACTTGATCATTGAAGAAGTCAATGTCAATACAATATCTAGTGTTATGAAATTAATTGAGAGCTTTAGAAGAGCCAATATTTTAGTGCTTGAATAGACAAAATTTATAATAGAAGATGCATTATTTTCATCTAAGTCTCAAATAAATTTATTAAGTTTTAAAAATATTTGTCTGAATGGATATCATATTGAAATCATGAATAAATGAAGTATTGAATATTTTTACACTACATCTATTATTTCAGGTAAGAAGTATATATTAGAAAAATTACCTACTTTCTCCTCCAAATTGTACTTCACAAATGTTAGAATGATTGAATCTCATACTATAGTAAATCTAAAATTTATTAATGATTTTAAGGTTTAGCATGACTAGTTGGGTCATCGTGATTCAATAATGATGTAAAAAATTATTGAGAATTCTTATAGTTATCAATTGAAAAGCTAGAAGATTTTTCAATCTAATGAATTCTCTTATACTGCTTGCTCTTAAGGCAAATTAATTATAAGATTATCACTAGCTAAAATTGGGGTTGAATCCCCATTATTTTTAGAATGAATTTAAGGTGATATATGTGAACCTATACATCCACCATGTAAACCATTTAAATATTTATGGTTTTAATTAATATATCAACATGATAGTCATATGTTTGCTTATTATCAACTTGCAATTTGACATTTGCAAGATTGCCTACACAAATAATTAGTTCGAGAGCCCATTTCCCTAATTATCCTATTAAGATAATACATATTGACAGTGCTAGTGAATTCACATCTTAGGCCTTTATGGATTACTATATGTAATTGGAATAACTATCAAACATCATGTTGCTTAAGTTCATACACAAAACAGTTTCATTGAATTGTTTATTAAACGCCTCCAATTGGTTGCAAGGCCATTGCTTATGAAATCTAAACACTCTGTTTTTGTTCAAGGACATGCCATTTTACATGCAGCAACACTTGTACGCATGAGGCCAATAATTTATCATAAATATTCCCTTGTACAATTGGTTATGATCAGGAACTAAATATTTTCCATCTAATAATATTTGGGTGTGTAGTATATGTTTCAATTTTTGCGTCATAACGCACGAAAAAAGGGTCCTCAAAGGAGGATAAGAATATATGTTGAATATGAATCTCTATCTATAATCAAGTATCTAGAACCATTAATTGGAGATCTATTTATGATAAGATTTGGTGATAGTTATTTTGTTGAATCAATGTTTCCCACATTAGGGGAGAAAAGAAGTAATTAGAAAAGAAAATTTCTTAAAATGAATTATCAATATCTAGTTTTAAGCCTCACACAAATCAATGTGAATTTAAAGTTCAAAAGATAATTCATTTGCAAAATGTAGCATATCAATTGCCATGCACATTTACCAACCTAAAAAGAGCAACTAAATCTCACATGCTAGTTGCAATTGCTCTAATTAGAATTGACATCCCTAAAGGATAACATATAGTTGCTAAGGAATTTAAAGTATGCCAGAAGTGTGGAAGACCAATCTATTCTAAAAATAAAAAGACTCAGAAAAGAAAAGGAACAAATATTTAAGATGATAAAAAAAAAGATATAAAACCTTCAGAAGAGGCCCTTGACATAATAAAATTTCCGAAGAAATTCAAGTATCTAAAGTTTGTGACAATGAAAATATATCAATTAATTACATCATTACAGAAAAAGATGGAACCAAAATAAAATACATGTCAATGATATTTGTGCATATAATATAGTGCTCAATATTATGAAAAAAAATAAGGATCTTAAACTACCTCTGTAGAGAAGTGTAGACATAGAAATGATTGGCTAATATGGAAAGATGCAATCAAGATAGAATTGAATTCCTTTGCAAATGGACTTGTAGTCCATACACCAAATGGTGTAAAGCTAGTGGAATATAAATGGGTATTTACGTGAAAATGAAATGAGAAAAATAAGATTGCGAGATATAAAACACAACTTGTCGCACAAGATTTTACCCAAAAACCTAGTATTAATTATGAAAAGATATATTCTCCTATGGTGGACGTCCAATATCATTACAGTATTTAATTTGTCTAACAGTACATAAAAAGCTTGAAATATGTCTAATGGATATGGTTAGAGCTTTTTTGTATGGCTCACTTGATAATGACATATATATGAAAATTCTTAAGGGATTTAAGTTATTAGAAGCGCATAATTGGAATTCCTAGGAAAATTTCTCCATCAAATTGAATAAAGCTTTATATGGATTAAAGCAATTCAAACACAGGTGATATAATTGCCTTAGTGAATACTTATTGAAAGAAGGCTACAAAAATAATCTCATATGGCCATATATTTTTATTAGAGGATCTAAATTTGAATTTGTCATAATTGTTGTTTATGTTAATGATTTAAATATCATTGGAACTCCTAAAAAGTTATCAAAAGTGGTGAGTTATTTAAAGAAAGAATTTGATATGAAAGACCTTAGAAAGACAAAATTTTCTTTAGGTCTTCATACTAAGTATTTAAAAAATGAAATTTTTATACATCAATCAAATTATATAGCAAAAGTGCTAAAATGATTTTATATAGATAAAGCACATCCATTGAGTGAACCAATGGTTGTGAGATCATTAGATGTAAAAAAAAAAAAAAAACCATTTCTGATCTTGTGAGGAGGATGAAAAACTTCTTAGCCTTGAAATACTATATCTTAATGCTATTGGAGCACTAATATATCTTGTTAGAAATACATGTCCTGATATATCATTGGCTATGAATCTAGCAAGATATAGTTCTCTAACCCAAAGACATTGGAACGGAATTAAATATGTTATTAGATATCTCTGAAGGACAATGGATAAAGGTTTATTATTAGCATAGATGCCCTAAAGACAATCTGTTGAATGACATCGATGCTATATATCTTAGCATATTTAATAAAAATATGATACTTTGGTCTCTTTATCAATTTAGTTTTAAATATATCTAAATATATATATGTTTGATATATGTATGTTTTATTAGATAAAATCCTTGAAATATAATTGTGTATAAATAAATTACAATTGATATTATAATTATGAGCTAATTTATACATATAGTTATATTTATGCATATCCCTGATTGTTGAATAATTAAGAAAATAAGATATCAATCATTCATGAGTAAGCTAACATATATTATGTCACATTTTTCTAAAAGGATGTAATAATCTCATGCACTGTTTAATATATTGATATCTGGATAAACATATGGGTATATGTTATGGAACATATAGCCAAATTGACTTGTCATGAGAATATCATATGGAATGTTATCATGTGCTAATAGACTCTTTATACGAAAGGTTGTGTAAGTGATCATTAAGCTTGAGATCAACCCAATACCTTATATATGAAATCATGTACTTTAATTTTATTTCAGACTTGCATAGTTAAAGAGTAAATACAAATAATTTTAGGTATATCATGAAGTGCATGAAAGCAGTGATTAATTAAGAAAAAATTCATCCTCCTTAGTAATAAGGATTCAAAAGATGTTTTGACACCTGTGCCATAATTAAAATCATAGGGTTGAAGGGATAACACATAGTCAAACATACACCTAAGATTAGATGTTCATATTAAGGTTAGCACTTAAACCATACCTTAAGTCTAATTTAAATATCAAGAAATGAAGAGATTAAATTATACACAAATACCTTATCATGAAAGGTTTTTTATCTTTATAAATCTAATCCTGACATTTGTGTGGTCATGATGCTTTGCTAGAAGCCAATCCTAACTTATGAATTTGTTTGAATAATTTAAGAAAATTGTGTTGAATTAAAACAAGTTTTAATTCAATTAAAGCTTATAAACAAATTTATTACCAACATGCATAGAAACCTAATGGGTTACATGCAATGGAAGCTCTTTGATCCAAAATCAAAAGAAAAGTTAGAATGCAAAATGTTATGAATTTAAGGGTTGCATTAGGTGAATATCTTGAAATTTGAAATGATTAATTAAGTGTTCTAATGTGATTAGAAGTGTTAATTAATCAATGATTTCATAATTCTAATGGAGATTACAATTGTTAAATAGTAATGAATTTCTATTATTAATATTTAAATATTGTAGAATATTTATATTAACACTAAAGGAGATCATGAGTTGAGAAATGGTTCTTCACTTAAAAAGTTGTTTTAATTTATTTAAAAAAATTAAAGAATGATTATATAAGAATTTATTAGTTTGGGCTCAAAAAAGTGTTTGGCTTGTTGGATACAAAAGAAAGAGTATGAGGTTAAGAAGTGTGGGCTCCTTAGACCAAAAAGGCTGCACTACTATCCACTTAATGAGTGGATAGCACAAATAAGGGGAAACCCTAGCTTGTGCATCACTCATACTTACTCTCCACTCTTATGCTCTAACCTCTTCTATTTAAAGGAGTGAGATGCCAACCCTAAACAAGTGTGTATGACACAAGTGTGTAACAACACACAAACCCTAGCATATGTGTTGTGCACCCAACTCTCTTATGTGATCTCATTTCTCATATTTTCTTTGCATTCAGACACTAAACCTGCCCTAGTGAATTTATAATTCACTGGAGAGCTAGCATGTCTTAAGCTGAGTGGTCGATTTTCTTATTTTACAAGTTATGTGAATTTGATGGAGGCTCTGAATCAAATTAATTTGTGTGGATTATTATTAGTATTGGAGATCAAGTCTAAAAGATTTGCCTAGAGACAATCTAAAAGACTTGATTGTGGGGCCTATTGGAGAGTTTGTGGAATTGTTTGGAGATCAAATTCAAATTTGGAGATTGAGAATTCCACGAATAACTCTTGAGAAGGTATAATTTAAATTGTTACTTTAAATTATTCCTCGTTTTATGAATTAATTTGTAAATAATATAACCTAAATTTGAGAAAATTTTTAAAATTTCACTGCATATATTTAATACTTTTTATTGACATACTTGATGCCTTATATCACTTTTTTCAAATAGTTACACTATTCAAATTTATCGAAATTAGATTTAATCAGTTATGCAAATGGAGGATATTTATTTGATCCACACGAAACTCAATCCCAAACAGAGTACTTATTCACATGTAGAGGTACGACTATTTTATGGTGCTCTGTAAAACAAACTTCAGTTGCTACTTCTTCAACCTATACAAAAATTTTAGCAATTTATGAGGTAAACTATAAATGTGTTTGATTAAGATCCGTAACTCAACATATATGAAAAATGTGTGGCCTCTCAACCAAGAAAGGAATCCTAACGACATTATATGAGAATAATGCTGCTTACGTAACTCAGTTAAAGCAAGGTTACATTAAAGGTGCTAGGAGAAAACATATTTCACCAAAGTTCTTCTTTACTCATGACTTTCGAGAGAAAGGCAATATTAATGTTTAACAAATTCGCTCAAGTGACAATCTGGTATATCTATTCACCAAAGCCCTTCCAACTGCAACATTTGAAAAGTTAGTACAAAAGGTTGGAATGTGTCATTTCAATTATCTAAAAGAATGACATCATAGGAGTAAAAATATGCACAACATTTTTTTTCCTTCACCAAGTGTTTTTTTTCCATTGGGTTTTTCTTGGTTAAGTTTTTAATAAGGCAATATTCTTAATGCAATGGACATTTGGGGGGGGGGGACTCTTATGAATATGTAACTCATGTATGAATATCCATTGAACTCTTTCACATACCCATATCTATGAACTTTTCAATACACCCATGCGTCAAAGAAAATTTCTTTTAATATGTATACATATACTAATTATAGCTTCCCATGAAAATTCATTTCCCTATATTCTATATATGCCTATAAATAGAGGTTTTATTATTGTTGTTAGACACACTTTCAAAAGGGAAATAAAATTGTCCTCTCATTACTTTTCTTCTCTAAATTATTCTCTTAAGTATTATTTTATATCTCACTATTTTATATTAATTTTTTGTTCAATCAGGATTATTGTTAATAATTAATTATTAAAAAATTTTAAAAGTACAATCAGATATCTTTAAAAAATGATATAATCAATTATTTAACTTATAATTACTAATTGAAAATTCAAAGCACTGTATCAAACAAACAATTCATAAAAAGGAATTCAATAATGTTGGAAGTTTTTCGCCAGCAGTTATCTAGTATCAGGCCCTTGCATATTAAAGCACTCCATCTGCCACTTATATTGACTTCAGTAAATGAAGAATATCAACAGAGTTAAACATGAATCTAATATCAGATTTGCAATCATAAGGTCTAAATTGACGTAAATGCAGTGGCATTATAATCCCATGCAGATTTAGTCCTGATTTTTATATTTTATCTGTCTTCTTGCAAAAATACAAATTGAGTATGATGTCTTAACCCCTTTCGTTTCAGCCAATGGTCACTCACATGCACTGTATACCATACGATATCTTTAAGATTTGGCACCAAGTGATTGTCTAATTTGATGATGAACACACCTTTGAATCTCAGTGGCCTTGATGATTAATTGAGGAGAAAGGACCACACCCCTAACGATCAAATTTCATTAATCACATCCATGAGATTCTGGACTCCAACTTGTTTTTGTAATTAAAGTATAACTGTTTTTTATGTAAGAAAACTGTCATTTATACACATTATATTTCACAATTTTTTTATAATATTATATATTATCGAATTCAAATGGAAGATGTACAAAATATAAGGAGATATATGAAGATAACACTCACAAATTACGCTACTTAATATATTTGTTGTATATAGAAAGAAATATTTTTTTGCTTTTTATTTTACCTAGCTAGTTAGAATTGAAAAGTGAGTGTGAAAATGCTACATTCTCTGATAGAAGGTATAAAATCTACACTGGGATTCATTTTGTTTTGGAAAAAATGAGAGATAAGACGAAAGAATAACATGATTGGACTAGTTAAATATGTCTTGTGCACGTGACTAGTTTTGTAGTGTAAGTACCTACGCTCTGTTTATTTTGTTGAAAAATATTTTTTCTAAGAAAATCTCATTTACTCTTATATATATATTATATATCATAATTAAAAAATAATATATGATATCATTATAATGAAAAAAAAATTAATTTCCTCTCTAAAAAAGAATATGTTATTTTTTTGTTGCATTCTTCAAATTTAATATTAAACAGGTAGAATATTTTCTCTTATGTTAATATCTTATAACTATAAATACAATTAAATAAGATTATTTATATGAACGGTGTTTTCTACCAAAATATACCAATCCTTGGTAAAGGAATTTTTTTTGCTTTTTTATTATAACTTAATGGGCTTATATGTACATTTTAGTACACATTTTGAAGTATATAGAAGAGGTCATCTGCATAAGAGTGAAAGTATAGGGGTTTATCTACAATTTCTCTCTATCTTTTGTGCCTTTCACTCTCACACTCTCAATCTTGCCTATTAGCATTCCTTTGTGTTATAAGTCAGCCTTGTGAACCAATTTGATAGGCAAATATGCTTAGTTTTGAATGAAATTTGGCACAAAAATCAAGCATAAAGAGGAGGCCTTATGGTGTAAATTTAGGAACAAATGCACTTGCAGATTATTTTTTCAAAATTTTCCCATTTTAGGGTACTTGTATCTTTTAGACGTCAATCATTTGTCTAGTATGAGTAGAAAAGTACATGATTGCAATCCTTTTATTTTTATCTTCACGTCTATATGAGATGACATATTAGAACCCTTAGGAATTAGTAGAAAAGTTCTTATATTAACTTGAAAAAAGTATGTTTACTTTTGTTATTAGGGCTTTCGCTTAGAATGCTCTTTAAGGGGGCACGTCCAGTAACCAACTGAACATTATGACTTGAGTTAGGGATCAAAGTATGGAGCTTAGAGATACTTCCCTACATACTCAAAACTATATAATGAGGTATATATTAATAAAATGGAGTTGTCCGTCTCCTTATATTTTTTTTTAAACCCTTCTCGATATGCACCAGAGGCTTTTTATGTGGCACATTTTTTGAAACTTAATATGCACTAATGCTTTGACTAAATGCTCATGTTGGTTTACGGACATGTTGCATATGGGATTTTAATTGTATAGATAACAAAATCCTTAATGTCCTAATTATCTATCCAAGTGTGGCTCGAATTTATTAGGAGGCTACTATGTTGGCCAAGAGTTGGCATCATGCTCCACACGATTTTGGTAAGAGAATTATCAGCTTGTGACAGCTAGTATTAGAGCTCAATTGTGCTAGAAAGAGCATATTAAGTGCCCATGATTAGGGTAGATTCGGCTTGTCGAAAGCATATGGAGTTTGTGAGTTATGCAGACACTCGTCAAAATAGTGAAAAGATGCTGCTATGGACTTGACTAAAAGGGGTGCAAAAAGGTGGAACAATTTGAGGGCTAATGTACAAGATATTGCATTTAAGAGAACATTAATAATGCATCAAGTGCAAGCATGTGCAAAAGTTGATGGACTTGTTGTATAGTATGTGACATTAATTATGCGCTCATTCATAATAGGCATTTGAGGGAATGCAAACCATTCAAGAAAGTGAGTGAATTGACAGCCTATCTAGAGAGAGAAGGCCCTGGTCTTGCAGAGAAAGCTTGATCATGCCCATGAAGGACATATTGGTTGTTGGAGAAGCCTAGAGGGTGAAGCCATAGTTGTGCTTGAAAAAGCATGGCCATAACAAATAATATACACATCTTACAAGATGGCACATCTCTTGTGATGTGTTGAGTGGACTACTTTTACTTAAGGAGTCCAAAATTATGTCAGAGGTCATAAACTTTACTCAAAAGAGTAAACCCAGAGGGGATAGAGATGATCCAGGAGGGATCCATTGTGCACACTTTATGAATGCAAAGAGTGAGCTACAATGCTAATTCACAAGATTTGAGATAAGATGCTAGGGAGCTAGCACACCATAGTCACATGAAAAGCTACAATGATACTTGCATAGTGAGCTAGAGCTACATAGTCGCATAACAGAGTTGCGACATGCCCTTGAGGCATAGCAAGCTAGCATTACCTAGTCACTAGACAAACTTTGTGATAATGACCATAAGATTCACAATTACTTATGCACAAAAAAAGTGAAAATCGAGCTACAGTAGAGGATGCTTGATGCTCAATGTCGATCAAAGTTGATGATGTGAGGGAGCCATCATAAGGATGCACTCAATGAAGGAGTCTTCAGAGGAATCTCACTTGAGAAATGTCAAAAGAGATGACATTGATCATTGAAGAATTTGCTATGAAGGCAATGATACTAGTGAGTGGTTATGAGGGTCATGGAAGATGAGCTAGTATCATCTTTGAGGAGATAGCACTTAAGCATACAAACCTAGGAGGGATCATAAGGACCATGGTGCAAGATAACATTAACTCCATAAAGACTATAATGGTTGAATGATACCATGAAGATGTCAATTCAAAGAGGGTCAAAAAGATCCAATTGAGTGTGAAAGTTGCATAAAGGAAGTATAATGGATTAATCGAACCTAAAGCAAGCAGACTTGTAAGCAAGGTATGGGACTTGCGCTTAAACAAGATATAAAACTTACATTGGATGTGGGGCTATCTATCAATAGACGTCTAAAATATAAAGCAAGCCCACAAGCTATAGAGGTAGTACACATTTACGCTACAGAGGTAACAAGTTAAATCGAAAGCTATAAATGTAGTGAGTCAAATCAAGAGTTGTATGGGGACAATGTGTTGCAAGCTACAAAGGTAGTGAGGCAAGCACAAGTTATAAAGGTAACAACCCAAATGTTGCAGAGGTAATGGGATAGGTGAAGTTATAGAAGCAAAAGAGCTGAGAGAGTTATGGAGACAGTGACATATGAGTTTATGTCAGGGAAACGAAGTTAAGTCTACAGAGGTAGAAAACAAAGTCTGCGAAGGCAATATTATCGAAGACATAGAAGTTGCAAAGGTAACTACCCAAAGTTGTGAGGGAAGAAAATGTGTAATGGTGTAAGTTCAAGGAGACAAAACCAAGAGAAAGTCTTGGGAGGAGTTGAGGAGCAGCAGACTAACAATGATCCTAAAAGTTATTTCAAGTTCATGGTGTCATTCATCAAAGCCTCTCAAATGATGTTAGCTCAACAAGATAAGCAAGGCAGTTGAAGAAGAAGTTTGAGTGGAACAGGCTAAAGACCTGTATGAAGATTCAAAAAGCTAACGCTTGAAAGGAGAAACCTTTGTGGAAGTTGTGTCAGATTCAGGCATCAATGAGGGCATTAACATCTGAAGTGGGGGAAAATGCCACAAGTTAGCCTTATGAACCAATCTGATACGCAAATGCGCTCGATTTTGGATGAAACTTGGCATAAAAATCAAGCATGAAGAGGAGGCCTTGTGGTGCAAATTTGGGATCAAATGCACTTGTAGATTATTTTTTAAAATTTTTCCCTTTTTAGGGGTATTTGTATCTTTTAAACACCAATTATTTGTCTAGTACAAGTAGAAAAGTACATGATTGCGATCACTATATTTTCATTTTCATGTCCATATGAGATGACGTATTAAAATGCTTAAAAGCTAGGAGAAAAACCCTTATAACAACTTGAAAAAAATATGTCTACTCCTGCCATTAGAGCTTTTGCTTAGAATGCTCGTTAAAAAGGGCGCGTTTGGTGGCTAGATAGCCATTGTGACTCAGATTAGGGATCAAAGTATATAGAGTTTAGAAACACACTTAAAATTATGTAATGAGGCATATATTAATAAAATAGAGTTGTCCAAACTCCTTATTTTTTTTTAAAAAAGTCCCTTTTCAATATACATTAGAAATTTCTTGTGTGACACGTTCTTTGAGACTCGATATGTAGCTAAGGCTTCCACTACATGTTCATGTTGGCTTACAAACACATTACGCATATGTCACACCCCGATCCATAGAACGTGATTGGTATAGAAGGTCACCATCAGGAAACTCTTTCCATTAGGAGATCCCCTACAAGCCTTATGATGCAATTAACATACAAATGACTTATTATTCCATCAATCCATGATAAAATATTCATATATATTAAATTTTAATAAAAATCCGATAGAGTTTCCTCTATTTTTGGACACCTGGCCTCAAGGCCTATATAACACAAGGGCTAGATGCCCACCACAACCTGTATAACACATAACAAAAATAAAGCAGTGGCCCAGGCTAAACAATCCTTGTCCTATTGGGCATCCAAACAATATACACATGTATATTCAATCCTACCAACTGCCAGACTTTACACCATAATTATATACCTTCAATCTTTGCAAGAAGGTCCACTTGATCAATGAGCGTATCTAGAACCAGGATGAGGTGGAGGGGTTGTAGATACGTCCTCAAGCTTTGAAAAACATGGAAAGAGAAGAGTGAGTTTCAATGAAACTCAGTGAGTAAACAATTTCATGCTCACCTAAAAATCCCATTTAAAAGTCATGCTCAAAAGTATATATAAAAATATAAATATAGCCGTGTAGGTGTGCTTACTTGTTCTGTAACCATAATCTCAATACATATATAAAAATTACCATTTTGTAAGAAAATGAAGTAAATAAAAATATGATATTCAATAACATAAAGGTACACATCAAATTAAAGAATACTATTACAAAAAATACATTCGCCATGATATAATATGAGGGAAAACCATTAAACTTTGTAAATGTTATTGGTACTTTCTGGAAGGTACGATTTAGGTTAGCCAAAGTCCAATAAAAGGCACAACCAACTAGGTGAGGGCCCAAATTGGAAATTAAGATTGCTCAGCAAGGACACCCAACCATCAGACGTGAGTCAAAGGTATCGAGTGACATCACAATAAGGAGCGTGACTCGCTGAGGAAGCCCTCAACCTATCAACAAGAAGACTACCACCCCAATCACCCTCAAGGAGAATGACCAAGTGAGAATAGTGAGGTCAGCCAAAACCTTTAACTCATTCACTAGCATAATGCCAGGTCGCAAGGTTAGTGAGCCAGACACATGTACAGGATCCAGTTAGCAATCAAGGGCACACATCTTTAACTGACAACTCAGCTTCCAAACCAATAGATCAGACCCTGGTAATCTGATAATGATTTGCCTGACATTAATTACCCGATGCCAAGCAAGAAATGCCTGATGCAGCAAAAATAATTATTCTGCTACTTGTAAAATTATATTTGTACCCCTTTCCCTTTCTGTAAATAGGAAGGGACTGTCATTGTAAAGAGAGAGAGAAATTTGCATGTAAAAACTCTGCTGAAACATAGAAAGAGTACTATATATAGTGAGAGAGCATTGCCATTGTAATAAAATTGAGAAAAATAACTGCCAATTGATAATCAAAACCAATGTGGATGTAGGGGCTAACTTGGATTTAGTCGAACCACGATAAAACTCCTGATGTTTACTATTTTTCTTCTCTTTCAATATCTTTTCTTTCTGCTTCCTTCCATATTCAACTTGCAGTCTCAGGTGATATTGGACACAAACCTAATGATCAGATTTTGGTGTCAATATTTTGGCACTAGAAAAAGGGCCCCCACTGTATACTCTTCATCTCCTATTCCTGATAAGCTGCTTTAAGCACAATGGTAAGAGGAAAAGCCACCAGGAGTACAGAAGTCACTACTAGCTAACCCGAAGGTTAGATGCAGCAACAGCGGAACATGGTTGCCCACACGGTAGGTGCCAATGCTGGCATAAACTTTTTGATTCTGCATCAACTTATAGTTCCTGAAACTGATAAAACTCAAACTTGACAATAGTGCCAAGAAGCACTCAAAAACACTATGAAGGAGTTGGCTAATATGGTCAGAGCATTGGCCCAGGTGCATGCCAAGGGTACACCTAGATAGGGTGAATTTGTTGCACCTGGGGTGGATATCATCAGCCAGGGCCTCAGCATGAGGAACCAGTCAGGATCGAATGTCAGCAAGTCGGTTCACTCCATTCATCTAACTCACGGTTAAGGTCTAAAATCCATCGAGTTTGAAAAGACAAAGGAAGTGATCAGTAAGGTGAGAGCTTGCATGAAACTAATCTCAAACAAGAGACGGACTGCGATTCATCTGGTTGTGAGCATAACAAGGAGCATAAAACCTTTAACCGCCACTCTCGTAGTAAGCAAGATGAAAGGAGCTGGTGAACTGGCAGTCATTAATCTAAGTCTGGAGACTCGATGATCGAGGAATTACTCCAAAGGATGGAGTAGTTGGAAAAGAACTCTGTATCCCAGGGTAATTGAGAATCTTGCAAGGAGAGAACTCTATTCTTTAGCCAAATTGAGACAGAGCCACTTCCTTATAGGTTTAAGATCCCAAATATCCCCTCATATGATGGGGATAGTGATCCCTATAGTCATTTGGATGCTTTTAACATTCAGATGGACTTGCAAACTTCTAATCCATTAGTGAAGTGCTGAGTCTTCCCTACCACGCTAGGAGAGGTGCCACGAACATAATTAAGGAGTCTCCTAGCTCATAGTATTAAGAGTTGGGAGGAATGCCAAGAGAAGTTTCTCAACCAGTATAGGGCCTTAAAAAAAGCAACTTGCCTCGTCCTACCATTTAGCGATGGTCCTTTAGCGGAAAGACGAGTCGCTTGAAGATTATATCATCAGGTTCCGACGTGAAGTTAGTAATGTAGAGAACCTATTGGATGAGAGCATCCTCACGATAATCTTGACTGGTGGGCCTAGTAGCCTACGCCGCAACACCACCAAACTTCGAAGCGTGAGGAGGCACTCTCCATGAGGACCATCTTCACTATACATGGTGGGCCTCACATTACGGGCACCTCAAACTGATCACACAATCGCTATGTGCTAGCGGTGGACTGTGTTCTCTTAGTGAGTCATGTGGAATGTGATAGACTGGCTAAGAAGGCTAAAATAGCCTCGGACAGCATCTCATTCATGGAAGAGGATGTAAAAGGAATTCATTATCCCTAAAATGATGCAATTGTTATCTAAGTAAAGATTGGAAATGCTGAAGTAAGGAGGATAATGGTTGACATCGAAAGCTCCATGAATGTGATATATAAGGGATGCTTCAACCAGATGGGAGTAAGCATAAGTCAGTTGGATCCTTCCTCTGAACCTCTTTATAGTTTCATAGGAGACAGAATAGTCTCGATGGGACGAATCAGACTCCTACTCACCCTGGGCGACCTTGACCAACATCCAATTATCATGACGGATTTCTTGATCATAGATTGCCCTTTAGCCTACAATATGGTGCTAGGGTGACCCACCATGAATGATTTCGATATGGTGACATCAACCAGGTTCCCAACCCTGAACAAAGTTGAGTGCATTCGAAGAGAGCAGTAGGTAGCTTAACATTGCTATGAGGATGCAATCAAACTCGGTGTTTAAGGGAAAAAGGTGCATGTGGTGTCTAGGGGAGAAACCCATGCAATGAGCACAAAGGGAGTTAGCCAGGATCTCAACCCTTACAAGGTGGACATCGAGCAAGCCACTGGAACTGTTGAAGAGCTCGAGGACGTGCTTGTTAGTGAAGTAGACGAAGAGAGATGCCTTAAGTTGGGGAAGTGCTTACCACCCGATGTGAAAATATAGCTAATGAAATTTCTCAAGGAAAACTTGGACGTCTTTGCTTGGAATCATGAAGACATGGTGGGCATCGATCAGAATGTAATATCGCATAGACTCAATATCGACCCCTGGGTCAAGCTGGTTTGCCAAAAGAGAAGACCAATGATGGTCGAACGTTATGCGGTGTTAAAAGTAGAGGTGGATAGACTTTTGGTGAACAATTTCATTCGAGAAGCACACTACCCCACTTGGGTGGCCAATCTTATCCTTGTGAAGAAAAAGAATGGGAAGTAGAAGATTTGTGTAGATTTCATCGACCTTAACAAAGCATGCCCTAAAGATAGTTTTCCTTTGCCGAGGATCAACTAACTTGTAGATGCAACAGCGAGGCACGAGCTCCTTAGCTTCATGGATGCCTATTCGAGGTATAATCAAATCCTAATGGCTGCGCAGGATGAAGAATATACCTCGTTTATTACTGATCGTGGGTTATACTGCTATAAAGTGATGCCTTTTGGGCTCACAAATGCAGGGGCCACCTACCAGCAATTAGTAAATATGATGTTTCAAGAGTAAATTGGCAAAACAATGGAGGTATACGTCAACAACATGCTGGTGAAGTCCAAATAGCTTGTCGATCACGTCTGTGACCTGGAAGAGATGTTCCAGACCTTGAGGAGGTATCAGATGAAGTTGAACCCACACAAATGTGCGTTTGGAGTTGCCTTGGGCAAATTCCTCGATTTAATGGTCAATAATAAAGGGATTGAAATGAATCTAGAGAAAATTTGAGCACTCATTGACATGTATTCCCCTACAAGTCCAAAAGATGTTCAAAGTCTAAATGGCCAAATCACTACACTTAGTAGATTTATCTTGAAGGTAACAGACAAATACATCCCCTTCTTCGATGTCCTCAAAAGAGCGAAAAGGTTCAAATGGACCCCAAAGTGTGAAGTCACTTTTTAGGAACTCAAATCGTACCTTGAACGAGCTCCACTATTATCTAAACCAAAAGAGGGTGAGAGATTAATTGTATACCTGGGGGTATCCCAACATGCCTTAAGCGCAGCCCTAACACGAGAAGAGGGAGGAGCTCAACTCCCCATTTACTATGTAAGCAAAAGGCTACTGGATGTTGAAAGGAGGTACTCAGCCATGGAAAAGCTCGTGTACTATCTGGTCATCACCTTGAGAAAGTTGTAACCCTACTTCCAAGCCCACAGCATAAAAGTCCTCACACAATTCTCACTAAGACAAGTCTTGCAGAAGACAAATGCCTCAAGAAGGCTGCTCAAATAGGTAATTGAGCTCACCCAATTCGATATTGAATACAAGCCCAAAACAACCATCAAGGGGTAAGCACTAGCTAACTTCATTGTAGAATTTATAGGACCCGTGCAGGAGGAAGTAAAGATTCTCAAGGCCCAATGGTGGGAATTATACGTTGACGGATCATCATGCAACCAAAAAGCTGGAGTAGGGGTGCTTCTCGTCAGTTCGGAAGAACACAAAGTCTTCTTGTTTTAAGATTTGGCTTTCATGCCACTAATAACGAAGCTGAGTACGAGGCATTGCTGGTAGAATTATGATTGGCCAAGGAGATGCGAGCTAAAAAATTGAAGATTTTCAACGATTCATAGCTCATTGTCTACCACGGGAAAGGTGATTACCAAGCTTAAGGGTTGAAGATGATGAGTTATCTCCAAAAAGTCCAAGAGTTGTTGAGTTCCTTCTAGCAATATGAGATCAATCAAATACCGTGAGCTCAAAATATGCACGCTGATGCCTTGGCTCGCCTGTCCACTACTGAAGATGTTGATCTCTTAGGAACAATCCCGATGGAGCTCCTGTCATCCCCAAGAATCGAGCAGTAAGATGTCATGATGGTGATTGCCAATGTGCCAAACTCCTGGATGAATCCGATTCTAGACTACCTATAGAATGATAAACCATTGGAGGATAAACTCAAGGTGTGATGTTTATGAGCTCGAGCAGTCAGATATTGCATCTATGATGACACACTATATAAGAGAGGGTTCATAATCCCACTTTTGAGATGCATTGATGGCAAGGACTACAACACTGTCCTAGAGGAGATTCATGTGGGTCATAGCAAAAATCATGTTGAGGGCCTATTCTTGGCACAAAAAGTTCTTTGATAAGGATTTTACTGGCCGATGATGAAGCAGGACACTATAAACCTCATCAAGAGGTGTGATAAGTGCTAGAGGTTCGCAAAGGTACCATGAGCTCCACCAGCCTATCTGAGACAAATGACCAATCCGTGGCTATTCATGATCTAGGGAATGGACTTGATCAGACTACTTCCTAAGGCACGAGGAAATTGCAAATATGCGATAGTAGCCGTGGACTACTTCACCAAGTGGGCAGAAACGAAGGAACTTGCTAAAATCTCATCTTCCAAGGTCAAAAAGTTCATATGGAATAATATTATTTGTAGGTTTGGAGTTCCTCGGTAGATCATGACCGATAATGGGACTTAATTTACTAGAGAATAGTTCCTAAGGTTCTACGACAACCTCAAGATCACCAAGAGCTTCACGGCTGTAGATCATCTGTAAACTAATGAGTAGGTAGAAGCTATCAACAAGATCATCAAGCGGATCTTGAGGACCAAGTAAGAAGCTAAAAAGGGAGCTTGGGCAAACAAATTGCAGATGATGCTTTGGGCCTACAAGACCACGCCCTATAGCTTAACAGGGGAAACTTCCTTCTCGATGGTGTACAGGTGCGAAGTAATGATCCCAATAGAACTGGAGGTCACAATGCAGTAAAGAATCACTTTCAACTCGGAGGATAACGATCGACTACTCACAAGAGAAAGAGCTAGCCTCAAGCTCATTATCTACCAATGGCGCATTGCGAGACACTACAATTGCAAAGTGCAAGCTCAAAAATTCAAGCCTAACGACCTCGTCTTATGTCTCTTTCTTCTTGGAGCATGCAAACCCAATGAGGGGACCTTAGGGCCAAACTGGGAGGGTCCATACCTCATTAAAAGGGTCATAGGCAACGGAGCCTATCATTTAGCATCCGCAAATAGGTAAACTTCCCCCGAGCTAGGAATGTCGAGCACCTCTATCGTTATTATCAATAAGTGTCTCAGCGTGTAAGAGTTGGTCGATTGTAAATTTTTATGTGATTCTTTAAATTTTTATGGAATAAGATCTGGAGAAAATTCTATGTAAAGTAACGTGTTAAGCAGTATAATGATAGTTGGTATAGCATGTTGAACTCTCGTCCCAATATAAACAAATAATGTTGCATATTTAAACATAAAAGTAATGAAGAAAGATATGTCTAGCTTCCATCACAATAAAATCATTCAATACAAATAATTCTCAAAGTCTGTTATAAGTCTTAGAAAGGAAATTCAAGATTACAAAATTCATATTTCAAGAGGCTAGAGCCTCAGGAGCTAAGTCTTCACCAGGTTGGGGGTTAGAAGCTAAAGCATCAGGAACATCAGTCGCTGGAGTAGCATCAGCGACCTGCAGGTCACTTTCCTTTTGAAAGACAACCTCCGTAGGAGAGGCTTTGACTTCAACACTTTGTCCCTTCCTTATGGAGTTGGCCTTGGTGGCTTTCCTCTTGTAGCAGTCCATGGCCTCTGGAGCTTGCGGGCCAAAGAAAGAGAAGTCTAACTCAGGATGTTCCTCCCATAAGGTATAGAAGAAAGTAGCGTAAGTCTTGGTCGTCGTCTCCCTAGCCATTTCTACCACCAACGAAGATGTTTTTGCCCTAACTTTAGCCGTTTCCTCCTTAGCGGGCTCGACTTTTCTCTTCAGTGCCTCTAACTCCTCAACGACGGCCTCAGCTCGCTGCTCTGCAGATCTCGCTTTCTGCTCGACATCATCGGCCACTTTCATCACTAACTGCGCTTGTGATTGGGCCTCGTCTAGCTTTATTCTGGCCTTATTCAGGTCATTAGTTGTGAGGCCAAGACTCACCATAGTAGTCTCGTGATGTGTTACCTTGCATGACAGAGCAGCCTCTAGTTCTTTAACCTTTTCTCTTAACTCCAAGAATTCAGCTATAGAGACCACCAACTCATCCATGAGACTGGATTTCTCAGCATCCTGGCCTTAGAGCACCTTATCAATCTTCATTAGCATTAATAAGCTCTGTGAGAACAAGCAGCAAGGTTAGATTACAAAGCAAATGGGATGATCAAGGCAAGAAGCAATACTTACCACTAAGCCGTCGCAAGCCACATATCCCACCAGCCTCCTGATAGTGAACTCCTCAGCCTTCAACACCCTGATCCTATTGCTAGACCCCAGGATCATACCCATGCTATCAATAAAGATCTGAGCATACTCCTCTGTTTTAGAGCCAGGCTTAGCCAATGGCCTCGCAACCTCGACCTCCAACGCTGCACGCTTGTGAGAGGTTACATTCTTCTTTCCTTTGTCAACCTTCCACTTCTTGGGGGGAGGACTAGAAGGGGTAGCAACATCAGTTACGGCCACTTCTTCACGTCATTGTGTTGAGGCTGGTCCTTGTAAGGGGACCGCGATCGAAACTTCTGGCTGGTCTGTGACAACTAGAGTCACATCGATCTCGGGGGCTGGAGGCTGGTCTGCAACGACCAGAGTTGAATCGATCTCGATAGTCATAGAGGCCTCTTCATCATCATCAGAGGGTGATGTCCTGAGAATCAGCTCCATTATTTTGTCATAATCGTCAAAATTGGTAGGCCTATCCTCTATCGCTCGGTGGATCCTAATCTCCTTTGTGAGCTCAGTGTCTTTGGCTAGAGCGACCTTATAATAGCAGAGGAGACTCTCGTCGAATTGGAATTCATTCTTAAGATCTTCAGAGGTCGTGAACTGGTCCAAGATTTCCAACTCCTTAGCCCTTAGCATAGGCCTTTTACTGGTCCTGTCTGCAAAATCAAGAGCAAATATCAAAGAACCACCAAGCTCACTCGCTCCCAGTCTATCTACCCAGAATGAGAACAAAATGAAAGTTTTTAAGGTAACACAACGAGGGGCATGAAATGTAGAACTAGCAAGACTTGTAACGCCTCATGTTGGACTTCCCTTTGGCATACCCTTTTGGCAAGATGCGTTTGTACGGCGTCTGCCCAGCTGAGAAATAGTAAAGCCCGTTCATCGAGCTTGCACACCTAAGGTCATACAAGTAGCACAGAGTTTCAGGTGATGGTGGTGGAAGGTTGTTGCCCAAATGGATTAGGGCTAATGAGATGAGCTGGGTTAGGAGTTTGGCATGAGCTGAAATGGGCTAAGTTTTATTTTGTTTAAGAAGTTAACAATGAAAGGCTGCATTGAAAATCTTAGTCCCACTATGAGTTATGGGAGACCAATAGCAACAAAACCTCGAGGTGGATAGAGAGCATAATCGTTCAAAGCAAGAACCATAACACTGTACCCTTTAGGAATTCGGGACAATCAGATTATGGATTAGATGTCGTGGAGACGCACAGTTGAGGAATGCAGCTTGAATATGTGGCAGTCAAGGCATTGGCTCGCAGTGGTCCCTCGGCCTTTGGTGTGTTCCAGACTAGTACTAAAGCCCATAGCGACCTCCCTGCAACTCAAGGTCGCTTCATCAGTATGTCGCATGACTCCTGCACTCTGGGATGAATCTGGTTCATCGTCCTCATTCCTAATTAGATAACAATGATATGCATGACCTCCTCCCATCTACATAAAGGAAAAGATTGGTTAGGTCGCTGTGAGCGAACCATATTGAAAGCTAAGACTAATGACCCCCCATACACTGCAGGCCATGCACACCCTAAGTCACTGCATCAATAGCCCGGACTATGGCAAACAAAGGGGATACAACAACTGAATCCTAGAATCCTAAAAAGTAAAAACAACATCCAAAAACCCTAAGGTTTACCAACAGACCAACTATACCAGTTCAAACAAGCCGAAACATCTAAACAAGCTCTACCTATTAGCCCTATCGTCCCTCAGCCAGTTACGATCAGATTTCCTACTACCTACAAAAGGGGAAAATGCAAAAAAGTGCAAGGTAAAAGGAGACATATCATGATCTGTAGAGACAGAATGTTTGGAACAGTTTACAGCGGCAATTTTCGATGAAGAGAGCTTAAGTAACAACCAAAAAATCAGACTAGAAATGGTGGAAATGGACGGCGGAGGAGCTACCATAACAACCAGGAAAGCAAACGAGCAGGAAGAAATCGGAACTCTGAAGATTGTGAATTGTAATTGAGAGGGAAAGAGAAAGCCCTTTTAGTTTATAAAAGCATGCAATCTCATAGTCGAATAAAAAGACCTGTTAGTTATCCATGATCCAACGCCTCGAGAGAAGCTAGCAGCCAGCTCATGATGACACGGTGCACGTTATCAAAATTAAGAGTAATTATTGCCAACTGTCATTGGGAATTGAAAAGCTGTGGATAAGATGAACGGGAGTGCCAAACGACTTGTTAGGATCGCAGGTCATGCAGCACTGGACTATGATGACAATTTCAAGACCTCGCATCTAAGAAGTGTTAGCCACGCACAAAAATCTTACACAAATCGTGTCCAATAAGTGCTCTATGCACAAAAATCTTACGCGGACAATTTCAAGACCTCGCATCTAAAAAGTGCTAGCCATGCATAAAAATCTTGCATAAGCCGCGTCCAAGAAGTGCTAACCATGCATAAAAATCTTGTGCAAGCCGCGTCTAAGAAGTGCTCTACGCACAAAAATCTTGCGCGAGCAATTTCAAGACCTCACATCCAAGAAGTGCTAGCCACACACAAAAATCTTATGTGAGCTATGTCCAAGAAGTGCTTTACACATAAAAATCTTGCACAAGCAATTTCAAGACCTCACGTCCAAGAAGTGCTAGCCACACACAAAAATCTTGCATGAGCCGCGTCCAAGAAGTGCTCTACACACAAAAATCTTGTGCGGACAATTTTAAGACCTCGCGTCCAAGAAGTACTAGCCATGCATAAAAATCTTGCATGAGCTGCGTCCAAGAAGTGCCTTACGCATAAAAATTTTAAGCGGGTAATTTTAAGACCTCGCATTCAAGAAGTGCTAGCTACACACAAAAATCTTGCGCAAGCCACGTCCAAGAAGTGCTCTACACACAAAAATCTTGCACGGGCAATTTCAAGACTTCGCGTCTAAGAAGTGCTAACCATGCACCAAACTCTTATGCTAGTCGCGTCCAAGAAGTGCCTCGAGCACCAAACTCTTGCGCGAACTAATATGTTTATGTAGCCTGCATGGAAACCCAGTCTCGTGACAGTAATGATGCTCAAGCACCCTACTACTTAAATTTGACCTCAAAGGCACTCTGATGCTTGTGCTTTCTATCGATCAGAGCGAGCTGACACGATTGACTAATCATGCACATGGCACATATCCTTTAAGTTGAAACTTATTAGCTTAAGTCTATTGATGCAAATTTTACTTTTAATAACTAGGGTTGATTAACCCACTAAACACTCCATATAACGATTATCAAGTTATGATTTTACAGGGGCTGATCGCATTACGTCGACAACCAACTGAGCCGTCAATATAATGAACTTACAAAGACAAAAGATATAAACATAATGCTTGATGCTTTATTAAAATACGTCCTTCAATAGGGCTGGTTTACATTAGAAGAGGGAAATTTGTATGCAAAAACTCTACTGAAACACAGAGAGAGTGCTGTATACAGTGAGAGAGCATTTCCATTGTAATCAAATTGAGAAAAACAACCATCAGTTGATAATCAAAATTAGCGTGGACGCAGGGGCTAACTTGGCTTTCACCGAACCACGATAAAAGTCTTGGTGTTTACTATTTTTCTTCTCTTTCAATATCTTTTCTTTCTGCTTCCTTCCATATTTAACTTGTAGTCTGGGGTGATATTGGATACAAACCTGTTGATTGGATTTTGTTGTCAACAATAAAATTTCATTAAAATTCAATATAGTAAAACATACAAATGGATCTTTCCAAAGAATAAAATTTTAAGAGGTAACTACTAGAATATAAGCATACTCATTGTCACAAGCCATCCAACATGTCTACCGGATGCTCATGAACATTTATATATATTCATCCCTACATTTCCATCCTTATCCATTCCTACCTGAGTAACTCCATATTCCCAACCTACATTTCCATCCTTATCCACTCTTACCCGGGTGATTCACATATTTTAAGGGTTACCAAGAAAATTTTATAATGGTTTCAGTACTTCAAATCAACATTTTAAACACATTATATGGCAAGAAATTCATTAATCAGGTAAGTAACATTTATTAAGACATACATAAACCAATTAATGCATTTCTATATCCAATCAAGTAGAAAAGTAATGTCATCAATTTCAATAATATATAACAAGATGGAAATGCATAATTTTAGCACGGCAAACTATTTCATAAACGCATACAACACATAAATGTACTTTCGAAATCAGATTAATATATAGAAAAATTCTATTATTTAAAAGGAATTATAACATCTCATATAGTAAAATTTTATTATAT
>JANHAO010001550.1:0-32341 GCA_026873985.1 Saraca asoca
TTAGTCCCTATCGAAGTTTCAGTTTAGTCCTTTCAAGTTTCAAAATTTTATTTCAAATTTCCCTTTTTAATTTCTTAATTTTTCAGGTATTACAGTATGTCTCCAAGAGTGGCTAGGAAAATGTGACACTTTACCAGAGGATTAGTTATCTGAAAATTCATCTGTACATTGAACACGTCTAGGTGGTCATATGGGTCACTATCTCTACTATACTGTGGGATGTTAGGGATCTTAAACCTGTGATGAAGAGGCTCTGTCTCAATCTCCCTAATGAATGGTGTCCTCTCCTCATAATGGTCTTAATGATCTTGAGTTAAAGGGCATGTTTCTAACTATTGTACCTTTTGAAGTAACTCTTCCACCCTTGGGTCTTGTGCCTCAAATCAATAATTGGTGGATTGATGGCTCTTTTCACCTCCATGGTTGCGGGAGCAACGATATGAGATTCTAGGCCTTTTGTTATGCTCATGACCCGATATGTATTGGTCTAAAATACATCCCCTATTGGTCCTCTTTGAGCCTTCCACTTAACGCAAACCCTCACGTCCCTTTTTTTCTCCATCATCTTTGTGAGCTCGGCGGTCCTCTGATCTCAATTGTAAATTAGAAGAGTGAACTAAATCAGCTCGTTGATGTTCTCCTATGGTTGGCTTCTCCTCTTGAGCTCCTTCCCGAGGCTAGTGGAGTACCCTTCCGATTGCAATGACCTCAACTTGTCTTCGTGTGCCCTAGATCTGTGTCTAGGCCAGTGCCCTAACCACATTAGCTAGTCCCTTACCGTGTTTTCCAGTACTTCCTAACACTAATGACATGCTTCCGCTCCATCAGTCCTAAGAATAGTAGCAAGTTAGCGATAGGCCAATGGGGGCATGCCAACAGCAGCACTTATGGTAGGGACAGCGAAAGTGCCTATGACAGGAAGGATTGGGCCTCCAACTGGTAGCATATCCCACTGCTATTCCACATGACCCTCAGGCTTGTCAACAGTAGCATCTGAACACTTGGTTATTTTTCCTCTAGCTATTGTAGATAAGCAAGAAATCAAAGAGAATGTAGCTTTAGGGCCCTTCTTCTAGTGCTAAAATGTTGATAGCAAAATTCGGTCATCCTAAGTCCAAAACCCCAAACTATAATTTGAGTGCAAAAGAGAGAGAGAGAGACAGAGACAGAGAGACAGAGAGAGAGAGAGAGAGAGAAAGAACAGAGAGACATCAAGAGGTTTTTAACATGGTTCAACTGAGTGCAATGCTTACATCTATGATTATGTTATTTCTCTGCATATTTTGATAGAGTAATAATATATTATTGTTTGTCATTTTTACAATGATTTCAACCCCCTTTTTATAGTAGCCAGGGTGTTACAGTGTATTCTATAATGGAAATTAATCATAAATTGGTTACAATGGTTAATAACGGAAAGCAATTGAATGGCCTTCCCTGAATTGATGGCTGGAAAGACATATTTTGAGTTGCAAGCAAGATCTCATACTTAATGTCCTAAGGTTACTGCTTTGACCCTTATTAGCCAGCAACCTGAGCTCGCATTTGGTGACCTGATGCCTTGATCCTACAATCTCAATCCTAGTTGAGTTGGGCCTTTATCAGTTAGGCTTGTCCATTGAGTTTTTACCAACCCATTTTGTGTGTTCCAAAAATACCCATAACAAATCCAACTAACAAAAGTTAATTGAGAATCTAGTTGAAAATTTTTTTAAGCTTCTTTACCATTTTCCATCAATTATTTCAAGGAGAAAAAAACTTAACTTTTTAATCCTTATTAACATGTAGATTCCTTTTTCTTCTTCTAAGAAAAATAATAAAGGTAATATTTTTATATGGTAATGTTATGGGTATTTTCTGGAAAGTACGATTTAGGTCGACCAAGGTCTAGTAAGAGGCATAGTTAACCAAGTGGAGGCCTAAATTGGGGTTCGAGATCGCTCAGTAAGGACACCAAGCCATCGGGCGCGAGCTGAAAGAGTTAAGCAGCATCACAGTAGAGAGCGCAGCTCGCTGAGAAGGCCTTCAGCCCGCTAGCGACAAGACTATGACCTCAACCAACCACGAGGAGAGCGACCAAGCAAGAACAATGAGGTCAGCCAAAGCCTCCAGCTCATCCATTAGCACAACGTCAGGTCACGAGGTTAGCGAGCTAGACACATGTATGGAGTCCAGTTAGCAATCTGAGGCACACGTCTCCAACTGACAGCTCAGCCTCTAAACCGGCACATCAACCCCTCAAAAGTTCGACAATGATTTACCTAGCATTAATTACCTAACGCCAAGCATTAAATGCCCAGAGCGACTGAAATAATCATTCTACTACTTGTAAAATTATGTTTGTAACCCTTCCCTCTTCTATAAATAGGAAGGGGTGGTCATTGTAAAAAGAGAGGAAGAATTTGCATACAGAAACTCTATCGAGACACAGAGAGAGCACTGTACACTATGAGAGAGCACTACCATTGTATTCAAAAAATAACTGTTAGTTGACAATCAAAACCAGCGTAGACGTAAAGGTCAACTTGGCTTTAGCCAAACCACAATAAAACTTCCGATGTTTGTTATCTTTCTTTTATATTTTCTACCATATTTAGCTTACAGTTACGGGTGATATTGAACTCAAACCTGTTGACTGGATTTTGGTGTTAACATTTTAGTGCTTGAAGGAGGGGCCCCCACTGCACACTCTTTGTCTTTTCATTCCCAGTAAGTTGTTCTAAGTTATTTTAAACACAATGGTAAGAGGAAAAGCCACCAGGAATACAGAAATCCCTATTGGCCAACCCGAAGGTTAGACACAATAGTGGAACATAGCTGCCCCTACGATAGATGCCAATACCGGTACAGCCTCCTTCATTCCATAGCAATTCTTGGCTCTTGAAATCGATAAAGCTCAAACTTGACAACAATGCCAAGAAGCACTTGACCAGCATCAGGAAGCACTTGAGAATACCATGGAAGAGCTGGTTGATATGGTCAGAGCGTTGGCTCAGGCGCACACCCAAGGTGCACCTAGGTAGGGTGAAGTTGTCACACCTGAGGATGGCCATCATCAGTCAGGGCCTCAGCATGAAGAACAAGCTAGGATCGAGCATCACCAATTCGATTCACTCCACTCATCTAACTCATGGTTAAGGTTCGAAGTCCATTAAGCTCGAAAGGATAAAGGAGATGACCAACGAGGTGAAAGCTCGCACCGAGATGACAACTCATATGAAACTAACCACGAGCAAGAGACAGATTATGATTCGTTTAGCCATGAGTGCAGCAGAAAGCATAGAACCTCTAATCGCCACTCTTGTAGCTAGCGAGACAAAAGGGGCCGGTGAACTTCTAGTCACTGGTCTAACTCTCGGGACCCAATGGTCAAAAAACTACTCCAAAGGATGGAACAGTTGGAAAAGAACTCTACGTCCTAGGGGAACCAAGAATCCCATAAGGAGAGAACTCCACTCTCTAGCCAAATTGAGATGGGCCCCTTCTTCATAGATTTAAAATTTCGAACATCCCTCTCCATAATGGGGATAGTGATCCCTACAGCTATTTGGACACTTTCAATGTCCAGATGGACCTACAAACTTCCAATCCGCTGGTGAAGTGCCAAGTCTTCCCCGCCACGCTTGGAGAGGTGCCGCGGACGTGGTTTAGAAGTCTCCTAGCTCGTAGCATAAGGAGTTGGGAGGAATACCAAGAGAAATTCCTTAACCAGTATAGGGCTCTAAAGAAGCAACTTGCCCCATCCTGTCACTTAGCGACGGTCTTCCAGCGAAAAGATGAGTCACTTAAGGAATATCTCACCAGGTTCTGATATGAGGTTAGCAATGTAGAAAACCATCAGATGAAAGTGTCCTTATGGCAATCTTGACTGGACTCTGAAAGGATGGAAAACTATACGAGGACATATACAAGTGCCCAATTAAGAGCCTCGGTGAGTTCTATGAATGGGCTGCCAAAGAGATCCGCTGGGGAGAAACCTTTGATCTGAAGAAGTCAAACAGGAAGGAAAAGGCGAGCACTTCCAACTGAGGTAAGAAGAGAAGTGGAGGCGGAAGCAATAAAGAGGGCCAAAAGGGGGGCTCTAGAGGCCAAACCGTGAAGAAGGCCTGGAACGAACAGTTTCAACCTCGAGGTCACTACGATACCTATACTATCCTGTCAAATACTCCTAATAGGATCTATATGATTGAAAGGGATAACAAAGATTTTGGTAGGACCTAGCCCCTAAGGGCCCTATTGAGAAGAGGAACTGCAACAAATTCTATGCCTACCACAGTGAAGATGGGCATAACACTTCAGATTGCTAGGCACTAAAGGATGCCATTGAAGACCTTATTAAGAGAGGTCGTTTTAAGGGACTATGTGGTAAGATCCCTGGGGTAGGGACCGTCGCATCCCCAACAGCCTGCGCCACAACGTCAGCAAACTCTGGAGCACGAGGAAGCACCCTCCATGAGGACCATCTTCACCATACATGATGGACCTCACATCGTGAGCACTTCGAACCGATCACACGACCGCTATGTGCAAGCGGCAGGCTGTGTTCTTCTTGTGAGTCATGTGTAATGTGAAAGACTCACCAAGAAGGCTCAAGTAGCTTCGGATAATATCTCATTCTTGGAAGGGGATGTGTAAAGAATTCATTATCCTCACAATGATGCGATTGTCATCCATGCAAAGATCAATAACGCTGAGGTGAGAAGGATAATGGTTAATACTGGAAGCTCCATTAATGTGATGTACAAGGGATGCTTTGACTAGATAGGTATGAGCACAAGTTAGTCGAATCCTTCACCCGAGCCCATTTACGATTTTATGGGAAATGGGATACTCCTGGTGGGATGAATCAGACTCCCATTCACCTTGGGGGACCTCGACCAGTAAGCGACTATCATGGCAGACTTTCTAATTATAGATTGTCCCTCGACCTATAATGTGGTGTTGGGATGACCCATGAATGATTTTTATATGGTGACATCAATCAGGACACTGACCCTAAAGTTCCTGACCTCGAACAGAGTCCAATGTGTGTGAAAGGAGCAGTAGGTAGCCCGATGCTGCTATAAGAATGCGATTAAACTCAGAGTCTAAGGTAAAAAGGTGAATGTGGTGTCCCAAGGAGAACCCCAGACAATGATCATGAGGGGGGTCAACCACGATCTCGACCCTCGAGAGGTAGATACTGAGCGAGCCATTGGACCCGTTAAAGAGCTCGAGGATGTGTGAGTAAGCGAGATAGACGAAGAGAGATGCCTAAAGTTAGGGAAAAGCCTGCCACCTGATGTGAAAGCGTAGTTAATGGAATTTCTCAAGGCAAATGTGGATGTTTTCACCTGGAACCACGAGGACATGGTGGGCATTGATCTGAATGTAATATCCTACAAATTGAATATCAATCCCCAGGTTAAACTAGTTTGCCAAAAGAGAAGGTCGATGATAGTTGAACGTTATACGGCACTGAAGGAAGAGGTGGATAGGTTCGTGGTGAATAATTTCATCTAAAAAGTGCATTACCCCACTTGGGTGGCCAATCCCATCCTTGTGAAGGAAAACAACGGGCAATGAAGGATGTGTATCGATTTCACTAATCTTAATAAGGCGTGCCCTAAAGATAGTTTCCCTTTGTCGAGGATTGACCAGCTTGTAAATGCGACGATGGGGCATGAGCTCCTCAACTTCATGTATGCCTATTCAGGGTATAATCAAATCCTAATGGCAGCGTAGGACAAAGAACATACCTCGTTTATTACTGATCGCGAGTTATACTGCTATAAGGTGATGCCTTTCAGGCTTGAAAATGCGAGGGAAACTTACCAATGATTAGTAAATATGATGTTTCAAGAACAAATTGGTAAGACAATGGAGGTATATGTTGACGAAATGCTGGTAAAGTCCAAACAGCTCATCGACCTTGTTCGTAACCTAGAAGAGATGTTCTAGACCCTAAAAAGGTATCGGATGAAGCTATATCTGCATAAATGTGCATTCGAAGTTACCTCGGGTAAATTCCTTAGTTTCATAGTCAATAATAGAGGGATTGAAGCAAACTTGGAGAAAATTAGAGCACTCCTCGATATACGTTCTCCCATTAATCCAAAAGATGTCCAAAGCTTAAATGGCTAGATCGCTACACCTAGCAGATTCATTTCAAAGGTGACAGATAAATAGGTCCCCTTTTTTTACATCCTCAGAAGAGCGAAGAGGTTCGAATGGACCCCGGAGTGTGAGGTCACTTTCTAGGAACTCAAGTCGTACCTCAGACGAGCACCTCTCCTGTCCAAACTAAAAGAGGGTGAGAGATTAACTGTGTACTTGGGGCTATCCTAGCATGCCTTAAGCGCGGCCCTAATGTGAGAGGAGGGAGGAATTGAACTCCCCATTTACTATGTAAGCAAGAGATTACTGGATGCCAAAACGAGATACTTACCCATGGAAAAGCTCGTCTACTGCCTAGTCATCACTTCGAGAAAGCTACGACTGTACTTCCAAGCCCACAGCATAAGGGTCCTCACATAATTCTCACTGAGGCAAGTCTTACAAAAGACGGACACCTCAAGATGGCTACTCAAATGGGCAATAGAGGTCACCTAGTTCAACATCGAATATAGGCCCAGGTCAGCCATCAAGGGACAAGCGCTGGCTGACTTCATTATAGAATTCACAGGGCCTGTGCAAGAGGAGGTAGAGATTCTTGAGGCCCTATGGTAGGAATTATAAGTTGACTGGTCGTCCGACGACCAAAAGGCCAGAGCAGGGATGCTTCTCGTCAGCCTGGAAGGACATAAGGTCTTCTACGCTCTAAGGTTTAGCTTTCAAACCACTAATAACAAAGCTAAGTACAAGGCCTTGTTGGCAAGTTTGCGATTGGCCAAGGAGGTACAGCTGAAAGATTAAAGATTTTCAACGACTCGCAACTCATCGTCTACCAGGTGAAAGGTGAATACTAGGCTTGAGGGTCAAAGATGATAAGCTACCTCCAAAAAGTCCAAGAGTTGTCAAGCTCCTTCCAGCAATATGAGATCAATCAAATACCATGAGCTCAAAATGTGCACGCTGATGCCTTGGCTTGCCTATCCACCATTGAAGATGTTGATCTCTTAGGAGCAATCCCGATAAAGCTCCTTCCATCCCTAAGTATCAAACAACATGATGTCGTGATGGTGATTGCCAGAGAGCCTAACTCCTGGATGAATCTGATCTTAGATTACCTATAGGATGATAAGTTACTAGAAGATAAACTCGAGGTGTGACATCTACAAGTTTGAGTAGCTAGATATTGCATTTGTGATGACGTACTATACAAGAGAGGGTTCATGATCCCACTTTTGACATGCATAGATGGTGAGGACTGTAGCACTGTCCTGGAGGAGATTCATGCAAGTCATTGCAGAAACCATGTTGGGGGCCTATCCTTAGCACAAAAAGCTCTTCAACAAGGGTTTTACTGGCCAACAATGAAGCAAGATGCTATAGACCTTGTCAAGAGGTGTGATAAGTGCCAGAGGTTTGTAAAGGTGCCACGAGCTCTTCCAACCTACCTGAAGCAAATGACCAGTCCATGGCCATTCACGATCTGGAGAATGGACTTGATCGAGCCACTTCCTAAGGCTTGAGGAAATTGTAAATATGCAATAATAGCCGTGGACTACTTCACCAAGTGGGCAGAGGCGAAGGAACTTGCCAAAATCTCATCTTCCAAGGTCAAAAAGTTCGTGTGGAACAATATTATCTACAGGTTCAAAGTCCCTCAATAGATTGTAACCAATAACGAGACTCAGTTTACTAGTGAGTAGTTCATCAAGTTCTGCAATGACCTCAAAATCACTAAAAGCTTCTCAGCCGTAGACTATATGCAAGCCAACAGGCAGGTAGAAGCTATCAACAAAATCATCAAGAGGATCTTGAAAACTAAGTTAGAAGCTAAAAAGGGAGCCTAGGCAGACTTATTGTAGACAGTGCTCTGGGCCTACAGAACCACGCCTTGCAGCTTCACCTGGGAAACACCCTTTTCAATGGTATACGGATGCGAGGCAATGATCCCGGTAAAACTTGAGGTCGTGACACAGTGAAGAATTGCTTTCAATCCGAAGGATAATGATCAGCTACTCGCTACGAACCTAGACCTTGTGGAAGAAGCGAGAGAAAGAGCTAGCCTCAAGATTGCTACCTATCAATGATGCATTGTGAGGCACTACAATCGTAAAGTGCGAGCTTGGAAACTCATGCCCGGTAACCTCATCCTGTGCTTTGTTCTTCTTGGAGCATGCAAACCTAATGAGGGGACCTTAGGACCAAACTAGGAGGGTCCATACCTTGTTTAGAGGATCGTGAGTGATAGAGCCTATTATCTAGTAGGCATGAATAGAGTGAAATTTTCCCGAGCTTGGAACGCCAAGCACCTTCATCATTATTACCAATAAGTGTCTCGGCGTATAAGAGTTGGTCCATTGTAAATGTGTATGAAATTCTTTGAATTTTTTATAGAATAAGGTTCGAAGAGAATTCTATGTAAAGTAGTGTAATATAGTTACAGTTGATATGGCATGATTGAATTTTTGCCCCAATATAAACAAGCAAGTAATTTTGCATATTCAAGCGTGAAAGTAACGAAGAAAGATATGTTTAACTTTCATCACAATAAAGTGATTTCATACAAATTATCCACGGAGTTTGTCATAAGTCTTAGAAAAGAAAAAATTGAAGTTACAAAGTTTATGTTTCAAAAGGCCAAAGTGTTAAGAGCTAAGTCTTCACCAGGTTGGGGGTTAGAAGCTGGGGCATCAACAACATCAGCCACTGGAGTAATATCAGTGACCTGCATGCCACCTTCTCCTTGAATGACAACTTCAGCTGGAGGGTCTTTGATCTCAGCACCCTATCCTTTCCCCGCGGAACTAGCCTTGGCAGCTCTCCTCTTGTAGTGATCCATAGCATCGAGAGCTTGTGGGTCGAAGAAAAAGAAGTCTAACTCAAGATGTCTCTCCCATAAAGTGTAGAAGAAAGTAGCACAAGTCTTGGTTCTCATCTCCCTGGCCATTTCTACCACCAGCGAAGACGTCTCTACTTTGACCTTAACTACTTCCTCCTTAGCAAGCTCAATTTCTCTCTTCAGTGCCCTCAACTCTTCAACAGTAGCCTCAACTCATTGCTCTATGGATCTCGCCCTCTTCTCAGTAGTGTCAGCCACTTTTATCACTAATCGCGCCTGTAATTGAGTCTCATCCAACTCCATCTTAGCCTTATTTAGATCATTGGTTGTGAGGCCAAGATTCAGCATAGCGGCCTCACGATGTGCTATCTCACGAGATAAAGTTACTTATGTTTTCTTGACCTTCTCTTTCAACTCCAGGACCTCAGCTATTGAGACTGCTAACTCATCCATAAGAGTGGACTTCTCGTCATCCTGGCCTCAGATCGCTGCCTCAATCTTCATCAATGTCAATAGGCTCTATAAGAGCAAATAGCAAGATTAGACTACATAGCAAACAAGATGACTAAGGCAAGAAGCAATACTTACCACCAGGCCGTGACGAGCTGCATATCCTACCAGCCTCCCGATAGTGAACTCCTCGGCCTCTAGCACTCCAATCATACTACTAGACCCCAAGATCATACCCATGATATCAATGAGAGTCTAAGTGTACTCTTCTATCTTAGAGCTGGGCTCAGCCAGTGGTGCCACAGCCTCGGCATCTGGCTCAGCATGCTTGTGAGAGGCCACCTTCTTCTTCCCCTTATCAACCTTTCACTTTTTAGGAGGAGGACCAAAGAGGGTGGTGACATTGGTTGCAGTCACTTCTTCAGATTCTTGTGTGGGGCTTGGTCCTTGCGAGGGGACCGTGATCAGAGCTGGTGGCTGATCTGTGACAATTAGAGTCGTATCGATCTCGGGGGCTGGGGGCTGGTTTGTAATGACTAGAATTGAATCAATCTCAAGGGCTGGAGGGGCTTCTTCCTCACTGTCCAAAGGCGGCATCCTTAGGATGAGCTCCATTACTTTGTCATAAGCGTCAAAATTGGCAGGCCTGACCTCTGCCACTTGACGAATCCCTACCTCCCTTGCAAGCTCGGTGTCCTTGGCAGGAGCAAGCTTGTAATAACAAAAGAGACTCTCGTCAAACTGGAAGTCGTTCTCGAGGTCATTGGATGTCACAAACTAGTCCAAGACCTCTAACTCTTTAGCCCCTAGCGTTGGCCTCTTATCGACCCCGTCTGCAAAATCAAGCAAAGGTTAGAATCAAGAGCAAATATCAAAGACCCAGCAAACTCACTCGCTCCCAGTCTACCTATCCGGAACGAGAACAAAATCAAAGTTTCTAAGGTAGCATAACGAGGGGCATGAAATGTAGAACCAGTGAGACTTGTAACACCCCATGTTGGACTTCCCTTTTGCATCCCTTTTCAGCAAGATACTCTTGTATGGCATCTGTCGAGCCAAGAGATAGTGAAGCCCATCCTCTGAGTTCGTGTACCTAAGGTCATATAGGTAGCACAGAGTTTCAAGTGATGGTGGTGGAAGGCCGTTGCCCATATGGATTAGGGCTAATGAGATGAGTAAGGTATAGGAGTTTAGTGTGAGTTGGAATGGGCTAAGTTTTATTTTGTTTAAGAAGTTGACAATAAAGGGTTGCATTGGAAATCTTAGTCCTACTATGAGATGCAGAAGATCGATAGCAACGAAACCCCGAGGTGGATAGGGAGCGTAATCGTCTAGAGTAGGAACCATGGCATTGCATCCTTTAGGTATCCGGCACGATTGGATTACAGATTAAATGTCACGAAGATGCACAGTTGAGGAATGCAACTTGAATACATGGCGGTCGAGGTGTTGGCTCGCAGCGATTCCTTGGCCCTCAGTGTGTTTCGGACAAGTACTAATGCCCATATCAACCTCCCTCTCACTCGAGGTCGCTTCGTCAGTATGTCACACAACTCCCGCACTCTGGGATGAATCTGGTTCGTCGTTATTGTTCCTAATTAGATGAAGATGACGTGCATGACCTGCTCCCATCTATATAAAGAAAAAGACTGGTCAGGTCACTGAGAGTGAACCGTACCGAAGACTAAGACTAACAACCTCCCCACACTACAGGCCATGCACACCCTAAGTCACCACATCAATAGCCTGAACTCCAGTAAATGGAAAAGGCACTACCACCAGACCATAGAATCTCGTAAGGCTAAAAACAACATCCAAGAACCCTAAAGTTTACCAGCAGACCAACTATACTAGTTCAAATAAGCCAAAACATCAGAACAAGCTCTACCTATTAGTCCTACCATCTCTCAGCCAGTTACGGTCAAGTTTCCTACTGCCTATGAAGGAGGAAAATGCATAAAAGTGCAAGGCAAAAAGAGACATACCATGATCTGTAGAGACAGAAGGTTCAAAACAGCTTGCAGCAGCAGCTTTCGATGAGGAGAGCTTGAGTAACAACTGAAAAATTGGACTAGAACTGATGGAAATGGACGGCAAAGAAGTTGTCATGACAATCGGGAAAGCAAATGAGCAAAAGAAACTAGAACTCTATAAATTTTGAATGGCAACTAATAAGGAGAGAGGAGGCCATTTTAGTTTATAAATGCATGCAATCCCACCATCGGATCAAAAGGCCAATCAGTTACCCATGATCCAACGGCTTGAGAAAGGCCAGAGGCCAGTGACCAGCTTATGATGATGTGGTGCACGCTTATCAAAATTAGGAGTAATTATTGCCAACCACCGTTGGGAATCGAAGAGTCGTGGAAGGGACAAACGGGAGTGCCAAATGACTTGTTGGGGTCACAGGTCGCGCAGCACTGGACTATGACGGCAATTTCAAGATCTCATGTTGAAGAAGTGCTCTATGCATAAAAATCTTGCACGGGCCGCATCCAAGAAGTGCTTTACGCACAAAAATCTTGTGCGAATATTTTCAAGACCTCGCATCCAAGAAGTGTTCTACACATAAAAATCTTGCGTGAGCGGCATCCAAGAAGTGCTTTACACATAAAAATCTTGCGTGGATAATTTCAAGACCTCGCATCCAAGAAGTGCTCTACGCACAAAAATCTTGCTCGAGACGTGTCCAAGAAGTGCTTTACGCACAAAAATCTTGTGTGGGTAATTTCAAGGCCTCACATCCAAGAAGTGCTCTAAGCACAAAAATCTTGTGCAAGCCACGTCTAAGAAGTGCTTTAGGCACAAAAATCTTGCGCGAACAATTTCAAGATCTTCCATCCAATAAGTGCTAGCCATGCATAAAAATCTTGCGCAAGCCACGTCCAAGAAGTGCTTTACACGCAAAAATCTTGTGCGGACAATTCCAAGACCTCGCGTCCAAGAAGTGCTAGCCAAGCACAAAAATCTTGCGTGAACTGCATCCAAGAAGTGCTTTACACACAAAAATTTTGTGTAGGCAATTCCAAGACCTTGCGTCTAAGAAATGCTAGTCATGCACAAAAATCTTGCGTGAGCCATGTCCAAGAAGTGCTCCTCATACAAAAATCTTACGTGGATAATTCCAAGATCTCGTGCCCAAGAAGTGCTCCACGCACAAAGATCTTGTGCGGACAATTCCAAGACCTCACATCCAAAAAGTGCCATGAGCACCAAGCTCTTGCACGAGCTAATATGTACACGTAGCCTGCATGGAAACTCGATCTCATGAAGGCGATAATGCTCGAGCACCCTACTACCTAAACTTAACCTTAAAGTCACTCCAACACACGTGCTTTCTACCAATTAAAGCGAACTGACACGATCGACTGATCATGCATGCAGCACATATGCTTTAAGTTGAAATTTATTGGCCTATTGACGTAAATTTTACTTTTAATAATTGGGGTCGATTAGCCCATTAAACACTTCATATAACGATTATCAAGTTATAGTTTTGCAAGAGTTAGCCATGTTGTCGTCAGCAACCGATTGAATCATCAATATCATGGACTTGTAAAGACAAAAGATATAAACATAACGCTTTAATTTTTATTAAAAGACCTCCTTCAACGAGGCAGATTTATATCAAAAGAGCTGATACACAACAATAAAGCAAAAGCTTAAAGCTATTACTCTCGCAAGAGAGGGGAGAGCTAGCCTCCAGGAGATGAACTCTCATCAGATGAAACACTAACGAAAACAGCTGCTCCTGCTTATAGCCTTTCTCAGCCAACGGTTCGTTTCCTGACTCAAACCCAGAGCAATTCAAAAAGCAGTTAGAAATCCAACTAGCAAGGTTGAACTTCACAAAAGAGAAGTGAAAAAGTAATCCAGGATCTACACAAAACTTCCCAGGAACCAGCAGGAAGAGTTATGCAGGGAAGCCATGTGCAACGAGCCATTCACGCCCCCAAAACCTTTGTAATGGACCATGCACACCCCAAAGAGCTTTACCGGAAGCTAAACTGCTAAAAGCACAGAGGGCTTAACTAAAGCATCCATCAGGAAATCTCATAGAGAAGCAAGAGAAGCCTCACAAGCTTTTATAAACCAATCCGGGTTCATCAAATGGCCCAAAGGATATTTGGCTATTCTAGATCAGACGGTCCAGAAAAAATGAGATTGCCACACCAATGACTAGAAACTACGCACAGTGAGAAGTATGGCCTAAAGCAAGGGAAATGAAAGTCTGAAAGACAGAAAAGATAACACGACAGTCTAAGTATGAAGATGTGTCCATCCTGCAGACTACAGACAAAAACTTTGACTACTAGTTGTAACTCCCAGCCTGCGAAGCAAGCTGAGAGTTGGGGGCTTATGTTATAGGTATTTTCTGAAAAGCATGGTTTGAGCCGACCAAGGTCTAGTAAGAGGCACAACTAACCAGGTGGAGGCCCAAATTGGGGTTCGAGATCGCTCAGCAAGGACACCAAGCCATCGGGCATGAGCTGAAACCAAGCAGCGTCACAGCAAGGAGCGCAGCTCGCTGAGAAGACCTTCTTCCTGTTAGCGAGAAAACTATTACCTCAACCAGCCATAAGGAGAACGACCAAGAAAGAACAGCGAGGTCAGCCAAAGCCTCCAGCTCGCCCATTAGCACAACGTCAGGCCGCGAGGTTAGCAAGCCAGACACATGTACGGAGCCCAATCAGCAATCCAAGGCACACATCTCCAACTGATAGCTCAACCTTTAAACCGACACATCAGCCCCCCGGAAGTTTGACAATAATTTTCCTAACATTAATTACCCGACGCCAAGCATTAAATGCCATAAGCGATGGAAATAATCATTTTGCTACTTGTAAAATTATGTTTGTAACCCTTCCCCCTTCTATAAATAAGAAGGGGTGGTCATTGTAAAAAGAGAGGAAGAATTTGCATGCAGAAACTCTGTCAAGACACAAAGAAAGCACTGTACACTGTGAGAGAGAATTGCCATTCTATTCAAAAAATAACCGTTAGTTGACAATCAAAACCAGCATAGACGTAGGGGCCAACTTGGCTTTAGTCGAACCATGATAAAACTTCCGATGTTTACTGTTTTTCTTCTCTTCCATTATCTTTCTTCTCTATTTTCTGTCGTTTTTAACTTGCAGTTAGGGGTGATACTGAACTCAAACCTGTTGACCGGATTTTGGTGTCAACAAGTAACTAATTAATGGTTAATAAATGAATTTTGGTGAGGTAAACATAATATGCAAGTCATTAAAAGTAAAATACTAGTATCTAAAAATACATAAGATTGTATTAATTAAATTTGATATTAGTTAATTATGAGAATTTAATTATAAATGATTTTAAACTTTAAAAAATAATTACATAAATCATTTTTAAAACACTAGACAAGGTTTGAATTACAAATTGTTAAGTAATTTGGGCCCAAATTAGAAGGGAAAAAACTATTTACCTTTTCTTAAAAAAATTATAAATTTATTAAGTACTTCACTTAAAAATCATATTTAAAGAGAATGGGTGGGAACTAAAAGAAGTTAGATGCGTAGTACTAGCAGCATCCAATTGACAAAATAATAAATTGGTTAATTGTTTATGGCTTATATTTAAAGAGACTTTAAAGATAACATATGAACTAATTTGATTCGACCAATGTTTCCATATTTGGAATTCCTGTCTGTTCTTTCTCTTCTGGGCAGTTAGTGGTTTTCATTGTATATATTATAATTGTTTGCATAACTTAATTGGTGCATAATAAACTATTAAGTAATTGGATTTCCATATCTTTCACACTATTTAATTACTTGGCAGAAAACAATGGTAGTTGGGACAATAAAATAATATTTCCTTATCTTTAAATGTCTTTTTCTTCATTTAGTTCATAGTCAATAGGAGTATTCCCCACTTACCCACTAACTCATAATTATTCCTTTGATCCTATTGGGCAATTTGATAAGTCCAATTAAGTAATTAAGTAATTAATTAGTTGAGTTTGACATGTTAATTAATTTATACATTTTTGTCATAATGTACTTTCTGATTTTTGTTGGCATTGGAGGATTGGGACAAATTATGATATATATAATTAATTCATTTTTTTCTATATATGGTTTGTCCCTTTAATATGCTTTAATTTACTAATATGCACATTTTTAGCCGTGTGCCTCCTACTAACTTGAAATGACATAATTAAGCACCCAACTTGCTTTAGAATATTGTATTTGAAAACAAATTTAAGAATATTGTTGTATTTATTCCTTAAGTAATTTTTCCATAAATTATTGTTTATCATACATTTGATAAATTTTGATTTTATATTTACTTCTTAACTAATTTTTTCATAAATTATTGTTTATTACACATGTGACAAATTTTGATTGTCAAAAAATTTTATTGATTCAAACTGTGTTAATTTTGTATATAAATATATTATAAAATTAAATAGGTTTACCATTTTCTCAGAATTCTTTTGCGTAAATGGTTGGGTGCCTTTTATTGCGTGGTATCTATGTCTTCAGCTGTCAACTCCAATGAAAGGCGGAAAGAGTGGGAGGAGACAATTAAATATTTAATTGCTTTTGAAATTGATAACATGTGAATGTGTAGAATTATGCTTACAATAGTTAATTACCTAGGAAATAGGGATTGGGGTGGGAGAGTTTTTTTTTTTTTTTAAATTTACCCCTATCATCAGATTTTTTTGTACTACTCCATATCAATTCATTTAATAATTAATAAAAAATGTAAAATGTAAATTATTATTTGCCTATTACTACATCATCAAAAAATTTATTTAAACTCTTTTATTATCATAAAAATAACTATTTAAACTCTTTTATTATCAATAAATTCTTAATTATATGTTTTTGTAGATACAAAAACAAAACAAAAAAAACAATAGAGTGAATCATATTTTTATAATTACTGTGAACAAATATATATATCATTCTCACAACTTTCGTAAAAAAAATTATTGTAACTTGTTTATTAAAAATTGTAAATTTTTTTATGAAAATGAGAAAATATTTTAAGAATTTTTTATATATCTTTAAAGGGTAAAGTTATAACCTTACGTTATATAAAATCTACACTCATTTTATAATTTTTATGAAAAAATTATAATATTTTATACTAAACTTTTTATAAAAATCCTTATTACTTTTATATTAAACTTTCATAACTCACAATTTCTGAGCCGATACTATTATTATTTTTTTAATGACAAAGTTTACCAAAAGACAAAACTCATTTTACCAGCGGTAAAACTCAATTTTAGCAGTAAATTTTGGGATGCTTTGTTTTAACCACAGGCGCTTGCCCTAAATTCATAGGAAAATAGACATGGATCCCCCCCCCCCTCCCCTCCTTTGAAACTAGCTAGAATTATTTTTTTACAGCCTGCATTGTCCACTAACATTATCCTGTGCTAACGCGGCTTCCTTATATTACAAAAGATGAACCATCCTGCTATATCACAAAAGAAGATCCATCCTGGGAGTGAAAAATTGAACCCCCTTTGTATTTCTTTTCAGGACATGACTTCCAGTGCCTCTCTGGTCCGTCCAAGTATGTTGAATACTGTTGCTGCTATGTGAGATGGTGTGAGACCAGCAATAGCCAATTGATCAGCAGGCGATCCATGATCGATGTATCGATCCGGAAGCATTATCGGCCTCCACTGCACAATTGTTATGAAATGAATAAATTAGTTTCCACCTACTAATTAAGCACTAATATGATGCACACTCACATTTGTATACTTCACTCAACAATGCTAATCTCACTTATGTTTATTCATTCAATCTCATTCAATCAGACAGAGTGTGACACCCACAAATGATTCTATTGAGTGAGATTGAATTTCATCAGAAATGTTAATCTCATTTATATTCATTCATTCAATCAGATAGTGTGGAGCCTATAAAGGATCTTGCATTTAGTTAAATGAGATTGAGTCAAATTGAGTGAATGAGCTGAAGTGAAATTACCATTTTCCTATGTTTAACTGCATAAACACATTATTTAGATTCTTACCTTCAGTTTGCCATCAAGAAGACCACCAAGGGCCATGAACTGAGCAACATGAGACCCAAATCCTCCGATTGACCCTTCTTCAACTGTGATCAAAACGTCATGAGATTTTGCAAGGCTTTGAATAAGGGCACGATCCAATGGCTTGCAGAAACGTGCATCCGCAACTGTTGGACGTAAGCCATGATGTTCCACTAGAGAGGCTGCAGCCAAACAGCTCTGAACAGCTGAGCCATAGCCCAACAGGGCCACTCTTTCGCCTTCAATCAATATCCTTCCCTTCCCAATCTATCAAAATATCATCACACAAACACGGTGTTAATAAGAAACTTTGTTCCTGATAATCTCATGAGGGTAAATATAAGAAACTTTGCTCGGAAATAAAGAAAATGGAGAAGTGAAAGAAATGGAGTCTTATCTTCTTATTTTTAGTTTTTTTTTTTTTCTAAGTTAACTCTCGATTTTTCTTTCCTATCTCCTAATTTTTTCCTCTTCCAAACAAACCATTGTAATATACCTCAAGAGGGACGCCTTTATTCCCTGGTGGTAGCTCCACACCAACTCCATTTCCCCTTGGATATCGGAAACAACTGGGTCGGTCATCAATGGCAGCAGCAGTGGCCACCATGTGGAAAAGCTCAGCTTCATCAGACGGAGCCATCACCACCATGTTTGGGAGGCAAGCCATAAATGTGACATCAAAAGAACCACTATGTGTCGGAGCATCCGCTCCGACTAGTCCAGCTCTGTCCATTGCAAATCTTACAGGCAGCTTCTGCAAATCCACATCATGTACTACCTGTAGTAAAATGAACACAAAGTCTATTACCGTACTGAATCCAAAGTCTGCATCATACATTGAGTTATACCCTGAGTCCTAATAACTAAAACCTAGTCATATTTTTATTAAAGGTAACTTCATTATCGTCTCTCGAGGTTTAATGAAATTAAGAGACATCCCTCATTGTTATAAAATTTCCAGATACATACCTACCTATCAATTTTAACATCACAAAATCCCGATGTCTTTTTGCTTAACTAATACAATTTCAAAAATGTGAATTATGTCTCTATAATTTCATAATACCTCAAGATATTAATGGAATTCACTCTTTCATTAATTTTAATTATGTCTATATAATTTCATAATAGGTCGAGATATTAATGGAATTTATTCTTTCTTTAATTTTTGATACTGCAGAGGAAGATGTACAGAGGGAGGGAGATTTTTGCTTACTTGGTCATAAGCCCTCTGCATGAATGATGAGTAAATTGCACAGAAAGGCTTAAGACCTTCACAAGCCAGACCCGCAGCAAAAGTAACGGCATGCTGTTCTGCGATCCCTACATCAAAGCATCTTGTTGGGAAACGGCGAAGGAAGTGATTCATGCCAGTTCCACCTCCCATTGCAGCATGGATTGCAACAATGCCTTTGTCAGCTTCTGCTTCTGCAATCAAAGCCTCCGCGAAATATGTTGTGTAAGACTGGGTATTACCCTTGGCTTTGAATTGCTTTCCTGTTGCTGGATCAAACTTGGCAACTCCTGTAAAATCCGACCAAAATAAGATATAGTTATTTTATACATCATATTGATAAGCTATTTTAACTAAATTTTTAAGGACAATCTTACCATGATACTTGTCTGCCGCTTTTTCTGCATATGGGTATCCCCGGCCTTTCTCGGTGGCAATATGGATCAGAACGGGACCAGTTGTTTTGGTACTTTTAACTTCTCTCAAAATGGCTACAAGATCATCTATGTTATGACCATCAACAGGACCAATATAGTAGAGTCCGAGCTCTTCGAATAGTGTCGATCCAGAACCACTGATCATGCCACGGGCATACTCATCAACTTTTGCAGCCAATTCATGCATAGGGCCACCAATTCGTTTAGTTACTCCCTGCAAAAAATAAACAAATAAATAAAGAGGATCAGATTCATGAAACTTTGGAAAAGAATTTCCTAAGTGATATTATACTCAATCTTATTACTAACCTTAGCAACCTCTCTCAATTCTCTGAGGGGTTTGTTAGATTGTAACCTACTGAGCGCACTGCTCAAAGCCCCGACAGGCGGTATGGGCCCATCAAGATTGGCAGTTGGTAAAGAGACCTGTTTGTTGTCATTTAGAATAACAATCATGTCAGAATCAAGATATCCAGCATTATTCATGGCTTCATAAGCTTGCCCTGCTGTCATGGCGCCATCACCAATAACAGCGACTACGCGATTATTCTCTCCTTTCAGATCCCTCGCAACAGCCATTCCTGTTTGTTCATTCAGACCTCAAAAGTTAAAAGTTAATTCAGAAGATGCTTGACTGTCAAGCCATGCTGAAATACTAAAATTGCAGAAAATTAGAATAATTAACTTTTTCCAAATTAAGGAAAAAGAAAACCAAAAAAAAAAAAGCAGAATTTATTTGAAGTCCAGCCCATTTAAGACAAACAATTATAGCACAGATCTTCCAGGTAAGAAAAATCTACAAATTTCTTGGGAAATTTTGAATAAGTATCCTTGTACAATGATGACACATCTTCCAATTAAGATAAACATTAACAAGCTACAAAGCAGAAGGAGTAGAATTTCATGCCAGCTTGTGGATTTAGTTTGACTTAGACTGTGCCCTGTATGTAGTTGTCAGGAAAGTCATAAATAAATGGAAGTGACAGTAAGCATTTTCCTGTCCAAATTCAGATAGCAGAGAGAAGAATACCCAGCCCAGCTGAGATAGTGGTTGAGCTGTGACCGGTACCAAAAGGATCAAATTCACTCTCAGAACGCTTCGTAAACCCGGATAGTCCATTTGTCTGTCTCAGGGTGGACATCTTATCCCTTCTACCGGTAAGTATTTTGTGAGGGTAAGACTGAAAATCATAGAATACAATCTAATTCAGAACAAACTCATAATTCAAGAGATTTTATTAAAAAAAAAAAAAAAAAGCGGCAAATCAGAAGATAATATCCAACCTGATGTCCAACATCCCACAGTATTTTGTCTTGAGGGGCATTGAAGACATAGTGAAGAGCAACAGTAAGCTCTACAACACCAAGACTTGACCCCAAATGGCCCCCAGTTCTTGAAACATTGAATATAACATCGGAACGAACCTCGTCCGCTAGTTGCTTGAGCTCCTGCATCAATATTAAATTCATAAGAACCAAAATTTTACATAACTAGGAGATTCTTTTTTTTCCTGTTAATCAATAAGAAGTATAAGATTTAGCCCCGAGGACCTTTGTTGAGAGGTTTTTCATATGAATTGGATAGTTTATGGTGTCCAGTAGTGGAGTCGGTGGTCTATGTGATGGATACTCCTCCCTCTCTGAAAGTGATGCATAAACACCGGCTGGCCTTTTCCTCACCTATACCAATTCACAACAAGACAACCATTTTTTCTTCTCAGCATGTCAATTTTGAGAAGAGAAAATGAAAACAACTTCGAATAGAATTTGAAAAAATAAACAGAAGAAGACCAAGATTATTGTTGGATTCATCATCGCGTTATTTTTCTCAAATTCCATGCAAGATTATCTATACTCAAGAAAAAGAAATTAATGATATTAAAAAAAAATAGCAAATTTGGTAGTACGCATTAATCATGGGGATTCCATCATAAATGTACAAGGGTGATTTATATAGAATTGCATGAGTTAAAAATCAAACCTGTTTGACCCTTTGAGATTGCCAGAGTAGATCTGCACCCCATTGATATTGAGAATGATGAAAAATTGGTTTTTGGATATTAGAAGTTGCTGCTCTGTTCAAATGGGCAGTAAATGCAAATGTAGAGAGCGCCATTAGAGATATCAACAAAGCAAAGAAATTTAAGCTCTAGAGGTTCAGAAACACAAGCAGAGCTCAAAGCTAGAAATACCCAGAAGCAAAAACAGATCAAAGATCAGTTTTTGAACACAAACAAACAAATAAAACGCTCAAATCAATCTCAGAAGCAACAGAGAAAGACAGAGCAGGTGTCAATGAATGAATGCAAAGGTGCAAGAGTCTGCTTATCCCACCAAGGGGTGACAGTGGGGAGTGGTGGGAGAGAAGGGGCTGTATAAATAAGTAGAGAAAGAGAGAGAAAGAAGGGGTGTTTGGCTGACAGTGACACCGATAGAGAGAGAGAGAGTGTGCGTGTATGTAGAAACGTGAATTAACGGATTTGAAGGTGGTCTGGTCTGGCGTTGAAAGTTAATGGAAGGTTTTGGATTTTTGATTTGTACAATGAATCAACAATGTATATATGCGTTTCTTACAATGTAGCGATGTAGGTGGCTGTGTTTCAGGAGAAGAGGCGTGCCATTGGGCCACGTCGCCGGAGATGACAAACGGATAGATGCACCGATAAATATGGAGGATATGGTACGGCGATGTTCATCTATTTTCCTTTTGTAAGGGTAATGTTGTGTTGTCGATTTGGTGTAGGGAGTGGCCCTCTAAAATGTCGGAAAGGCCTTTTCCTATACATCTTTTTTTAGTTTTTTAATGTTAATTTTTTTTAGTTTCACACTAGTGTAGTTCTCATACCAAACAGAGATACAAATAAAAAAAATGTATTATAATTTATATAATAAATTATTTAAATATTAAGATGACGTGACATTTTCATTCTTTTAATGTATTTTATACAAATTATATTATATTTATCTCTCAAAATTTAATGATTAACTTTTTAATAGATATTCTAAAATTATTGTCTTGAAATTCTCTTCATAATTTTCTTATCAAATTTTCCATTCATAAAAAAAAATTATGTAAATTAATTGTGTGCAAAGAAAATTTTATATAAAAGAGGCAAATTTTTACTCAACTGATTGACATTATTATTTATAATTAATTTATTGTCTATTTATACTCTTAATTATCTCTTCTTTTTTTATCAAAATATTATGAATTCACATAAAATTTTTATTTAAATTAATAATGTGATTTTCATAAAAATTTCACATAAAAATGATAATACTTTTACTAACTTTAATTGTCATAATAAACTAAGGTTATGACTTTTTAGCCATTTTCAGAGAGGCTTTTTATTAAAATTTGACTAAATATTTTAACTTACTTTTCTCTTGATATGATATTGTTAACTGATTGAATGCATTAATTAATAATTTATAAGTTAATATCCTTATATATATATGTCTAATTTCAATAAATTAAATATATTAAATATGACTTATGTAATCGTGAGATATTTTGAGAATTGTTTGAAATAGCAGTGAAACAATAAAATCCATTTGTGTTAACTATAAAAAAAATCAATTACTTGAAGTTTTTTCTATTTTAAATATTAGTAAATGTATTGTTTTAATGTATATTACATTAACATCTTTATTTCAAATGTCAATCACTTTCTAAATTAAAAATTAATATAATATCATTATTTTGAATTCTATTTTAATTTGTAATTAATATATTTTCTATTATATTTACTTATATTTTATATTGCAAAAAAAAATTAAATTTAAATGTTAAATTAAAACTATGTAGTATATAGAAATAGAAGTTTGTAATTTTTATTTGGATTTTGTTTAGTTGGTTCAACGATCATGACCTTATATAAAAATCTTAGAATGTAGGTATTTGTTAAATATTTGAGATCTTACTTTCTTCTAGCAAATATATTATTGTATTTATAAATAAAAATACCTTTATAAAATCAAATAAAATCCAAAGAGCAAATATTTTCACATTATTAATATTTGAAAAGGAAAATCATGCTTAATTCTAGTTATGAATAAAAACCATTTTTGAAAATGAAGGAAGAGTAGAAGACTTCTAGAAAGAAGTCATTCATTATCAATTTTAAATCACTTTTTTCTTTCACTTAATACAAAACCAGAAACAGTTCCTACAACAAATTACATAAAAAGCAAAACTCTAACAAAAATTGAATGCACAAATTTCAAATACAAAGATTCATGAATACAAAATTTTTTAAAGAAAGATGCACTAGCAAATATAAGAGTAGATTTGTTTGATCTTCCAACATGTTGTCAAATAGTTTATTTCCAATTGAACAATCAATGCTTTTTCATAGTTTTTTATTTCTTAAATACATAATTGAGGAGCAAATATAATGTCTTGCCTTTTATTTTACAATAGTACCCATGTTCCCTAAATTTTCTAATCATTATGAACAATACATAGGATTTAAGAAATAAAACAAAGAAATATTGTCGAAGAATTTCAAGAGCTTCTGTGATGGCTAAATAGGTGATATAAGTGAGATCTTGTTTTTTTGATTGGGAGTTTGCAACTCTTTCCCTAAGAAACTATAGAAGTTCATAATTGTCGAAAAAATAATCCTAAAATTCCTGAAAAGAAAATGGCACAGCTTCGTTAGGAGATAAAACAATGAATTTATGACAATTTAATGAGATTTAATAAAAAGAAAAATTCCAAGGTAGATTAAGAAATAGAATGATAGCAAGAGAAATTACAAGCAAATGAGATTTTTGGAAGGAGTTTATGAAAGTTACAAATGATTTTCAAGTTAGGCATTTAATGAATTCCACCGTTTCACAATTGTTAATCAAATTTTCAAATTTCAAGTTCCAAATTCCATAATAAATGGAGAATATATTGGAGGATGAAATACTGAATAATTAGATTATATTAATGATTCACTTCATCAACTTTTCATGGAGAATGAAACTCACCACTCTGTATTTGTGGTATTTGGAGAGTCAAGTCCGTTTGCCGTTCTAAGACATAAACTATTGTTAACTTTCTGTAAGATAATGACACCTAAAATTTTTATTTGCTACTTTTAAAGACTCTAAATTAAAAGATTTTTGTCTTTTATATGTGTGTGTGTGTGTGTGTGTGAAATTCACAATTATATAAATATTTCTCATAATGGCATTATTTTATATGTTGTTTAAAAATGAATTTTAAAATTTTTTATTATTTTCAAATTATATTATTGCAAGATGCTTAAAATATATATCTTGGCTATCCAGTGAAGTTCTTATTTTATGTGCATCATTTTATTAAATTTAAATTAATTGGTATCTTTTTCTCAATATTAGTTGTCAAATAAAAATTAATAAATTTTATTTAATACTTAATAATTTTTAAAATTAGTGATTTTTTTGTCAATGCAGTAAGCCAAAGTAGTAAGAAAGAGTAACAATAAAAATACTCAACCTCAAGTAAGAAAGACCTAATTAAACTTATAAAAATACCTATTATGTACATATTTCATTCTATATATAGTTTCAAAACTAAGAAGACAGATCACATTTATTTAAACTCAACTTTTTTTAATAGAAAATCTAAAAATAAGATAGATTGTTCTGCTCCAAGATCAAGACACGTTATTGATATCTTTGGGAATTTATGATGATATTTACTAATTGCCTAACCCTTTAAGATTGTTAATAAAAGGATTCAAATATGAGTGATTGAAAATAATGAACCGTACCGATTCAGCCAACCCAAGAAATTTATTTAAACTCAACTCATTTATATTTTATAAAAAAAAAAAAATTGTTTATATCACCAAGCATTAAAAAAAGGACTTCGCTGCTATCTTAAACAAATTCATTTACTTATTAATACTTGAATTTAACATACTCTAATGGAGATGAGTTTCAATTTATTGTAACTGAAAAATACTTAATAGATAATTCATTTAAAAATCTGATAAATGACTTAAAACAAAATAATTTAAAATAGAATCTGACAGTTTCCTTACAATTTGGGTCTAAAACACTTAAAAGAGGAGAAATTTTAACTTACTCCCGGAGCAAGAGTTTTTTCTTTCTCTAGGAAGAAATAAATGGGCACAAATTTAAAAACAAAAAACATGAAGATTCCACAAATGTGGAGCCCCTTGGATTCTTTGATTCTATCTTTCTCCTTTTAGAGAAAGAAAAATTCTTACTGGAGGAGTAAGATTAAATGTCTCCTTAAAGAAAGCATTACAAGATATAGAATGACAATTATAGTGGAAAAAAAAATCTTCTTGTTATGAATTCATTTGATAATGAATAGTTCACCTTGTCATAAATCTATTGAATGATTCACTTTATTATAAATTTATTGAATAATAGATTGTTCACTTTATCATGAATATCGAATGGTTCACCTTGTTATGAATTATAATGAAAGGTTTACTTTTCTCTTCTTATATATTCCCCCATAATCTTCTTTTACACTACTCTACTTAATTTTATAACATTTTATTATGTGATTTTTTTTATGATTCAAAGCCCATAAATAAGACTCATGTGTCCTTGTATATTGTGAAATAAAAAGTAAAAAGAAAGTGTTAATGGTGGATTTTGGTTTGGACAAAATCCGACCAATGAAAAAGGTTCTTTGGGGACCCCAGCTGTAATCTGGTTATAAATGTTGTAGACGAACGAAGAAGAAGAAGGGGAAGAGCGGTAGAACGTACAGAGTATTTTAACGTGGTTCGGCCAAATCCGGATAACACTGGACCCTATATCCACCAAGATATTTTTATTAGAGTGAAGGAATGTTTACAAAATTTAGCTATGGCTTCCGGCAGAGTTTTTGTTAATGCTCTCTCTCTCTTTTTTTTTTTTTTTTGCCTATTCTTGGTCCTCTCTCCTTTTTTACAATGACTTTATCCCTCCATTTATAGAAGCATGGAGGGGTACAAATAGAACTAAATTAATTGTACATTTGTTATATCAAATATTAAATGTACAAGATTGCCTAGAGTATTATAGACTGACTTTTGTAGATTTCTTACTGCGAATAGAACCCGATAGCTATATTTGTAGGATGACGGTGCAAGTTGTTTGTCAACTTTATGTTTAGGCCTCTGGCTGAATGAGGCTACGTCTTAGCGAGCCTGAGCTCGTTTGCTGAGAATGTCACTGGCCTACGACTCCGAGCTGGTTCGGTCAACGAGCTCTGTCCTTTAGCGAGTTGAACTCTTTTCAGCGAGATGTAGTCTCTTGCACAGCGAGCTCATTTCTTTTGACAGGCTCGATTCCTTCTTTGTCAACTCACTTTTCAGTACCAAATTTCACTAGTAACAGAAAGAGAGAAAGAATTATATATATATTTTTACATTCTCTCTATTATAAGTTTCTTGTGTTTCGTATCTTTTTTAATTTTATAACATATTATCAACACAAATTTCTACCATTTAGGCATTTGATTTCTAGTAAAAAGATTTTATTTTTAAGCTCTTTGGATTTGAGAAAGTTTCTATTATAAAGTTTTTCTTTTATTTGATAAATATGTTATCTTTGATTATTTCTAATTAAGAGAATGTATCTTATAAATACTAATGAGCTAGAGAATTAGCATATAATGTGTCATAGGCCTTTAGTGAGGAAGCATTTCTTCATCATGTATAGATTTGGTGATAATGATTTATGTTTTGCAATGCATTGGTGTAAATTTGATTTCATTTATATCATAATCGATCTTTTTCTAATTGAGTTTCTTTTTGTTTTCAAAATGCATTGAAATTATGTGAAAACATACACACATATTGTGAAACAAGGTGGTTATATGTATATTCGCATTATATCTTTATTAACATCTTTACATATATGTATTTCTAATTATATTCATATTTGTTTCAAAATCTTATTTGAATAATTTTTATTTGCTCAATTTACATTAAAATCAAATAGTTTGACTTTGAATTGTATTGGTAAATTATGATGTGAAAAGATGAACAAACATTTTTTCAATGTTTATATTAAGATTTTATGATTTTGTCAATCCTAATTTAAAGTTTCAATGGCAATTAGGTGACTTTTCATATGGAACTCATAAAATAATGTTTTATGTTTATACAAGTGTTAAAGAAAATTGTAGATCCTCCATCTAGTAGAAATAAGATGCAAATGATTGTGCAAAATAGATCATAAATTAGTATAATGAATAATATATGAGTTGTTTATTTGACAGTTATAAATATGATTTTGGTTATACTTTCCTTAGTCAATCCTTTAATTTTTCATGTTATATACTTCATTCACATAATGATTAATGATGCCGATTTCTTCACATATTGTATTCTATTTTTTTAAGTTATGGATTTTTATGATATTATCTATGCTTAGTTAAAATTGAAATTATTTTATAATATTTTATTGAACCTAATCATTTGGAAAAGAAAATGTGAGTATCTATCTTATAAATACATCATATTTTTCTAATTATTGATATAGAGTTTACAAAAATTATGAAAATTATTTAGTTTATTGAAATTCTTGACTAATATTTGATTAATTTGTTTCTTTATTATCTGATATTTTCACAAAGTGAGCTATATGAAAGATTAGGTACGTATTAAATTCCTAATTAAAGGATATTTGTAGATCTAGTTACAAAATTAAGACCTGAATTAGAAAGGAAAAAATTTAAATTGAGTTCTTCTATCCCTTATTATTTTTAATATTAAATACTTATTGCTTATGGTATTATATATTTTTTCTTTTTCTACTATATTATATTCATGTGTTCAAATATGCTCCTAAAGTATAGCAATACTAAAAAAAATTAAATATTTTGAATTACTTTCATATTTTATTAGTACTAAAATACCAATAAGAAGGGTTCTAAAATATTTTGTTATTCTATATTTGTGACTACATAAAGATATTGATTAAAATCAAGCTATTCTTAAAAGCTTATAATCCACTTTCTGAAGTAAATGTGATAACATACAAAGAATTTTAATACTCAATTTTATATAATAAATGTCATGTTTGTAAAAAATTTTGATATCATATAATGTAAAGTTAATGTGATATTTAATAAAGATTTTGATATTCAATTGCTAAAAGTAAATATGTAACATATTTTTATATACTAAATGTAATAGGAAATAAACAGCTTTACTCTAAATAAGGCCCAAATAAGTATTTTAATTAAAATTTTTATAATAATACATCTTATCACTTGAAGTGGAATAATAATAAAAATAAATTATGAGAATTGCTTACTTGTAGTATCAAAGAAGGTGAAGTCCATCTCCAAGTGCCTCTTACACAGAGTAAATAAGAAGTTATCAGTAGTTTAGGAGACCGCTGCATCTTTAGCTTGTGCAATCATAGCGACAATATCTTCTTTAGCTTGAGCGACCTCCACCTCAGTTCATGCAACCTTATCCCTGGCCATTTCCTCCTTCTTCTCGGCAATCTCGACTCGTTTCACTACCGCCTCCAGCTTGTCCTGCAACTGTTTTAGTTCATCAGTAGCTTCGTGAAGTTTCAAGATCAGCTTGGACGTCTTGCAAATTAAAGTATCTTCAGCCTCTTTCTTAGCTGCCTTAATAACTTGTAGCTAGGTTTCGCAAGCCTATAATTTCTTCCTCAACTCTGATAACTCTGCAATGGCAGTAGCTAAGTCTTCTTCCAACTTCTTCCGCTCCTCTTCTTGGAAGATGAACTCATCCCTTAGCTTGACCCTCTATCATGTGCCCTAAAAAGACCAAAAATAATTCAAGAAACCCATTAAAAAGGATGAAAAGTTAAAAACAGGGAATTATACTTACCAGCATGCAATGGTGGATCATCACGCCAATCAAGCCGACCCCTTGCATGTTTCTAGACTCTAAAGATTTTGTATGGTTATCTAGGACCTGCTCTACATGCTCGTGGAGGAACCAGTAATATCCCCTTGTCATAGGACCTAGACCATTGGGGCCTTCCCCTAGCATGCCTTCAGACTTTTTTTCTGAAGTAGCAGTAATCTCCTTCCCTTTGTTAGTTCCTTACTTTTTGGGAGGAGTTTTGTTCAAAGATTTGAGCCCTCGGCTCGAAGAAGTCACTGGGCCACGTGCGATCCCAATTCCTTCAGGTCATGAAATGGAGACCAGCGCCCATGAAGTCTTTACTGGAACAATAGAAAAGGAAGGATGGCTAGCGTCAGCAGAGGTTGGGGTAGCAGTAGGCCTCAATCTGGGAGAATCTGGGGGTAAAGCTATGAAAAGATCAAGTCTTACCATACTTTGTTCCCTGAAGACCGCTGAAGCAATCTCTCTAACCCTAGGAGCTCCAATATTCTGTGCACTATCAAGAACCTTGGTGCCAAAGGTAGGGGAGAGCCCTGTGTGCCCGCAAAGCTTCTCGTTAAACTTCAAGTTGTTCCAGAAATCCTTAAAACCAGCGAAGTGATCAAGTACCTCAGCCTCCTCCCCCCTTAGCTTTGGTCTCTCTTTCCTAACTCTGTCTACAAAGACACAATAGAAGTTCAAATTTGAAACAGGGTAAAATAAATGTCAAAGCTAGCTTACGTTATCCTAGCTCAGGATTTAACACAAATGAGAAGTTTTGGAGTTGACTCAAGGAGGGACAAGAAACATAAAACCAATAAGTCTTGTAATGTCCTACATTAGACTTTCCTTTGGCATCCCCTTAGGGTAAAATTTTCTTGTACTTAGATGGATAGGCCAAGAGGTAGTAAATTTCCTCTCGTAGTCCTATGCTCTTAATGCTATAAAGATTGCAAAGAACTTTAGCCGAATGAGGTGAGAGACCATTTTTTAGATGACAAGTGCTAAGGTAGTCAGTTGGGAATACGAGTTTGGAGTTAGCTAGAAAGGGGAAAGCTTTAACTCATTCAAAAAATCTATTACAAAAAAAGGAACTGGAAACCTAAATCTGACACTGAGATACTGGATGCTGATTGCTATGAATTTCGAAAGAGGGAAAGTAGCATAGTCATTACGAGAAGGAGCTAGGACACAGCAACCTTTTAGAAAATGATATACTTCAGCTAGCCCTTTAAGCTCGCTGAACTTGACACTTGAAGGATGATGTGTGCAGAGAGATCGAGTTGTAACTTCCTCAAGTCTAGAATGAGCTATGAACTCCTTTGCAACTTTTCCAGTCTAAGAGGTCACCTCCCTTGTGACGCAAAGAAGCTCCCCACTCTCTTCAGAAGATTCAATATCTTTGGTCCTTATTAGGTGACGGTGGCATCTATGAGGTGGAGATATCTACATAAAGAAAAAGGAATGATAAGCTCGCTAAAGGCAGATTGACCCTTATTCTTAGAAAATTATCCTAACAAAAGTCTTCCTATGTGAAAGGTCATATACGTCTCAGGTCACCAAGATCCAAACTCCAGACACATGTAGAAGAAAGAGAGGGAGGCTCAATTATTAGGCCGCTAAAGCCCAAGAAGCTAATGGGAGACTCAAACAACAATCAAAAACCCTAACGTCTATTGACAAACCAATCAAACAAGCGAAACACGACAAAAGAAAATGCATAAAGATTTAGCTAGCATTCCAGATTTTATCAACAATAAACAAATAAACACGCATGAACCTCAAAACAGAAACCCAAAAAGCACGAGCCAGGGGAGAAAACTCATTGTGCTAAAAAGAGGAAAAGGTTTGAAATATGAGCAAAGTCAATTTCTTTGTGGTTGGAACTTGAGCTACAAGGCCAGGAAAGATGGAATAGTGCTAAAGGCAACAAACAGTGACGAACAGTCATAGACCTGACAGAGAGGATGAGAACAAAGAGTTTTTGAGCCTTGGATTTCAAATGACTAATGAAAAAGGGAAAAACGTTTTCCTAATTTGTACTGTATAATCTCACCGTTGGATCTAGGAACTCTTTAGTTATCCAAAAATCTGACGGTTTAGTAGAAGCTAGCATAAAGTTGACATCAGCCTAGTAGAAACTGAAGAGTCATGGATAAAATGTCAAATACATAAGATAACCTACGAGATCACATATTACAAACGGCAAGTTACAACTTTCTGTCTGCACCGTAACTAGCCTATGCTAATTAAGGCACAACTTTCATGCGACCTATTAGCTAGCAGTTTTTATGTGACCTGTTCAATGTGCCAACTCAGATGCACCTAATCGCCCACTATATACTTGATCTTGTGCTAACCTGGGCGCACCTAATCCCCCGCTGCATACCTAAACTTGTGCCAGCTTAATCGCATCTAATTACTCACTGTGCACTCAACCTCATGCTGGCTTGAGAGCACCTAATCGCTTACTGTGCACCCAAACTCGTGCTAGTTCAGGCGCTCATGCCAGCTCGGGTGCACTTAATCATCCACTACATACCTGATCTCGTGCCAACTTGGGTGCACCTAATCACCCACTGCGCCCCCAACCTCTTGCTAGCTCGAGTGCACCTAATCGCCCACTGCACACTCAAACTCGTGCCAACTTGGGTGCACCTAATTGCCTATTGTGTACCCGACCTCGTGCCAGCTCAGGCGCATCTAATCGCCCATTGCACACTTAACCTTGTGCCAGCCTGGGCGTGTCTGATCACCCACTAGGCATTCAACCTTGTGCTAGCTAAGGCACAACTCTTATATGACCTACCTCAATACTCAGTTTATAAGGCACAGACCTTTTATAACCTATAGCTTGCAGCTCTCGTGTGACCTATTGATTACAACCCTCATCCGACCTAAAGGTGTATTACTAGCTGAGACACTTTAATGCTCAGATTCATTCAGTTAAGGTGAATTAATATAATTGATTAGTTATTTAACTTAGCATCTGTTTAACTATGAAAATCCGTTCATGAAGAGCTCACATGCTATTTTTTTGGTAATAAACGAAACGTTCAACATGACACACTTTGGGAAAGCAACGAAAGTTTCATTACAAAACCTTTTTCAATGAGGTGAATTTACATGAAGATGCAAGGATAGAAATTAAAGCAAACCTACAATCAACTGAGGAAGAGTTAGATCCCGGTAGGCCTATGTCCAAAATACGAAGGAAGAACTGGCGTTTTAGAGCCAGACCCCACCAGCAGGCTAGATAGTTCTGGATTCTCTTTCTCCTTCTTCTCCCAATATAAAAGCTCCTCTCTTATCGAGCAACTCTAGGGTGCTTGGTGGAATCGATCGGATTGACTCACCACATAAGGAAACCAAAGAGCAAAGGGAAGAAGCTGCATCATTAAGCATGTCAAATGGAGAGGGAATGGAGGAA